>WOGR01006138.1:0-13286 GCA_015342045.1 Leptinotarsa lineolata | reverse complement strand
GAATGTTACGCGTTCCATTATTAGCACACACACAACTACTGTATTTTTGTCCACCCTGTACCAATTGGAATCAACATGTGATACATTTTTGGAATCAGCGCAGCTAGAGTAATCCGAAAATTGAGACAAAATGAGGGTGTTCCATTTAAAAAAAATGACCGTGAAGTCATTACTCGAACGTAATTCACCCTGTATATTAGATTATTATTTTAAAATAAGGCAAATTAACATCAAAAATCGACGTGTTTCAAGATTATTTCTTCAAATGGCCTGTTTAGCTAAAAATGAATATGTTCCATACTTTACGGACACAGTGTATGTAGCAGATATTGTTAAATACTTGAAGAAATACAAACTAACACTGAAGCCATCCAACAAAACTAATAATTTAATGACAAGAATTATACTTTGGTTCTCGACGAACAAATTATGTCAAATCTGGTAAAAAATTTTTTTTCAATATTTCACTCTAGATAAAAGAGGATTGAAAACATTAATATTGAAATGAGAGAAGTGAAACTAAAACATGCAAAAACATAAAATTTTTAGGCATAATTATGAATGACAGATTGGGAATTACATATCAGAGAAACAATGTCCAAACTAAACAGCAAAGTATACCAACTGAAATGCCTACGAAGAGTTCTCAATTTGCCTGTACTAAAAATTTTTTAGCATGCTGAAACTCAGTCACAATTTGGAATCTTATTATGGGGTTCAGCAGCTCAGAAATTATTTGTACTGCAGAAAAATGCCTTAGAACTTCATTACATAAAAGTCGGACAGAATCATGCAAATCATTATTTGCAATATGATAATACTTCCTCTCTCTTGCCTGTATATTCTAGAAATATCTTGTTACATATTCAAAAATAAAAAAAGCATTAGCACTAATAGTAATGATCACACAGTTATTCAATCAGATTTAACCACCATCTAAAAACACCTCGAAATAAATTGAATGAACTCTCAGGGGACCCATCTCCGATGGTGTAAGGATTTACAATAAGCTCCCGGAATCAATTAAAAAGGAGACTACCGACTTTAAACTCAGAAAATATCTTAAAACTTTTCTGTCGTCGAAAATATTTTATGGTATTGAAGAATTTTATTCCAGATACTTTCATTCAATAATAGATTTTAATTTACTTCACATCTATTTTTAAAATTGTCATTTTTAAATGTGAAATGTCTATATATAATTTGTGATGTGTTTTTTATATTACTTTCACTATAATCTGTAAAACCATTGAATAAATTGAATGGAATTGAATTGTTGTTTAGGTAGGATCTTTACTGCACTGGAGTGGTAATACCTTGAAACTGGTGTGTAGGTGAACTACTCGACTGATTTCAGCGTGGTCCCGCTATTGGATGAATGAGAAACAACTGCAAGACTATCCTCTGTGAGGTATCTTGCATAAATGTCTATTGGATATAATTTAATATCCAACGTGGCATTAGCCAGGGAAGTAGTTGTTTTCCGGCAGGCATTAACCAGAATCTACCGTGTATGTATGTTGGGAGAGATGAATTTTTCGAAATTTCATTTCAAAATATTCCATTTCTCAAAGTTAGATTTCTAGAATTCCCCCAAAAAATTCAAGGACGCTATATCAGGTAATTTAGCAGACCCATTATAAGAGACCACGACTGCCTCTCCACCGGTTTGGATAATTGTCATCTGGCTACTCTCGAACCAGCCTTTCATAATGAGGTGTCTAGTCTTGCTGAAACATCAGTTTACAACTCATTGTGATTGTTATTATCCAAACCAGTGGATAGGTAGACTTAGTGATATGACAACTTTGTTTCTTTTGTGGGGACACATGAAATATAAAGTGTACATTACACAAGTGCACTCCATTCCAGAACTCATTTATAGGATAAGAGGGGCTTGCAACAAAATTACCCCAGAAACATTTCTCAATGCAAGAAATGAATTTGTAAATAGATTTTAATATTGTCAAGAAACGTATGATGAGCATTTTGAATATTTGAATTGGAGTATTGAATAATTTTTTTTCGATATTGGGATATTTATTATTTGTTTTCAATTGCTAATCAATCAGGAACAGCTGATACGATTTTAAAAAATCAAGTAAAGTTGAATAGAGAAATGAAAGAATTTATAATTTCTGAATAGTCTAATAATCTGTTATATTTCTGTGATATATAATGAAGAAGATGAGTAATTTTTGGTTCATTGAATGATACCCACAACTTTCCAACCATTTTAGTCTTTATCTAAGATTATCTAGTTTTCGTAAAATGCGAAGAAAAATAAATATAAAGAATACGCATTTTCTCTACTTTATTGGCACTAAAATATTTTCCACCCTGATTATTTATGGTGACTTTGCCTCTATTTTAAAGATCACTGAGAAATTGAAACTCTTCAGTACAATTATAGAAGTTGCTTCTGTCTATTAAAACATGGTTATAATTCCATTTCATTTCATTAAAATATCGATAGATAAGTATTCAGCTGAATTGAGAATTTTCAGAATTGTATGGAAATATATCATGTCTGTCAGTTTTCATTCATGATCTTTTGAAGTGTGAGATAAGGAATATTTCATCTTGGTATATGCTACTGGTTGAGTTTACATTCTGCTCTGGAATTGCAAGTAGTAATAAAGAAACAAAACATAATCACCATATTTTTCAATCCCAAGCCAATCAAGTACATAACAAATTCCCTTCCTTATTGATAATTAGCAGCTCAATATCTACGAAGTGAACTCACAAATGTATTCAATACAGTTGCCTCTTGTCTTAATAAATTTTGAAAACAGTAAAACCCGATGTTCGCTTTTATAGAAATAATGACATACCTGTGTCGCCATCTCCATACTCTGCCATGGAATCAGTATCGCTTTCTGGTCCTATTTTTGGTTCGCTACTCATCGAAGCCCGTCCATGTGATTTATTGTCCAAGCTGAAAACACAATTATCAATTTAGAAAATCGGAATTTATACCAGAACAGAAAGGAGAAACAAACATAATTCTTACATACTCCTACTATACCTAATTATACAAAAACGAATGTAGGTACGTCTCTACATTATAAACATTTATAAATACAGCCAAGACCATTTAGGACTTCGTTTGTATCAATATGTCTGTACACATTTTCAAGAATGTCCATTGGTATTATCATCTGATTGAATAATACCCAAATTACATTTTAGTCATTGTTTCAATTTTTAAACTGTATCACTGATAACATTCTCTTTGATATCCATGTCAGAATGAAATCAGATGGATCATGCACGTTTCTAATTTTTGTGAGAAATTTACATGAATCTCTGAAAGACTTATTCGTTAAAATTGTCGACATCGAGACTAATAACTATTCTTGCTTTCAAAAAAATTTCGAGATATCTCATCTTAGAACCCTTCAATCATAATGATAATAAATATGTTTTAATCATAAAAATAACCTTCTTGAACAAATTTTATATACGCCATAAAACCTATGAATTACTAATACTTCTAGAAGACCAGATATTTCCAAATATTATGATGAACAACCTTATAAAGAAAACTATATATCACTCTCTAAATATTGTAGGAGAGTCGGTTATGGTGGCACTATGATATCAATTAATAATGATTTCATCTCTGAATTTAAAGTTAAGAACATAACAAAATATGATTATTTGTTTTCTTAAAAAATATTTGAATGCTCTATTTGCTATTTCGAAAAAAATTAATAGTATATTTATCATGTGCCTCTATAGAGCGCCCTCTGCAGACGTAATGTTATTTTTAGATGACTTAGAGGTAATTTTGACTGATTTACCGATATACTCAAATTTAGTTGTAACTGCAGATCTCAATATAGATTATATGGGTATGAATTCACCAACCACTTAAACACTCCATAATCTATTCAACTCTTTCAATCTGTATATGCATGTTAATTCATATACTAGAATTTCTCAGTATTCCTCGTCTTGTATTGATTACATTTCAACTAATTTTCACTTGGAAAATATTTAGTGCACAGTTATTTCCTCAAGACTTTTAGACCATAAAGCCATCAAATGTACTATAAATCTCGATGTTATGAAACTTAATAAATATAAATATGAAAGACTATACAGCAGTGCGAATTATAATATAATTATAACTGTGTGTTCAACATTTCGTTTCCTTTTCAAAAGATCAAAACAAAATATAAAAAGCCTTGGATAACGCAAGGAATCAAAATTTCATCAAATCTTCGCTCTTTACACCACCTGCGGAAATTAACTGATAATCCTTGTTTTCATTTATATTTTAATAATTATCGGAGAATTCATAAGAATACCATCAGACTTGCTAAATAAATTTACTTCAAAAATAGAATTGATATTCTACCTCCATCTATTCTTTTTCTATCATGAATGATTTGAGAAATAGCATCAAAAAAAGCAAAAACATCGAAATACCAATCAGTGTTGACAATATACATGAATTTTACTGTTCAATTGGACAGAAGCTTAGTCAGAATATTGTGGTACCATATGATCCATTGATTGATTTAGAAAATGTTGCAATCAATGAATCTCTTCAATTGGATGATACGAATATTGATGAACTGTTTGAAGTTTTTAGTGAGGTAAGGAGTAAATCAACATCTGGTTGTGATGAAATTTCAATCAAAATTATTGAAAATCTCCGAAATGAGCGTTCAAAACTCTTGTATGACTAATCAACCTTTCATTTAGAAACGGCGGGTTTCCATCCTTTCTAAATTTTTCCATATATAACTCTGTAGATGATCCTTCAAACTATTGAGCAATATGTCTTATTCCTACTATTGCAGAAATTATTGAAAAACTAGTTAAAAAAAAAGCTCAATGAATTTTTCCTTCGCCATAACATTATAAGTTAAAAATCAATTTGGATTCCAGAACAATAATAGCGCACATGATGCAGTATTCTCTTTCCTGTTTGAGGTGTATTCCAATATCAATGCTGGAGATGCTACTGCAGCAGTGTTTTGTGACCTTACGAAAGCCTTTGACTGCATTTATCATAAAATACTGCTATGTAAGCTGAATACCTATGGATATAGAGGGATAACACTTACAGTGGTTTGAGTCGTATCTCATGGGTCGCAGTCAGATTGTAAAATCAACTAAATGTTCAAACAGTATTGAAATAAATACTGGTGTACCACAGGGATCGGTTCTCGGTCCCAATTTGTTCTCGTTGTATATTATTAATGATTTTGCAAACATTAATATATCTGAAACATTTACTCTTTTCACCAACGATACCACTATATTGTGAAATATTAAAGGTATAGATATACTCAATGAGACAATAGCTGATGATATACAAAAAATTAAATCTTGGTGTGACTCCATTCTACCCTCTTTTAATATTTCCGAAACAAATATTATAACTTTTAAATGTTCACTTTAGAATGTATCTGTAGCGAGTGGTATAATCGAAAACAGGGAATGAACTTAATTTCTGGGATTGTATATAGACGGTGGACTGAAATTTGACACTCTCATCAGAAAGATAAAAAGCAAAATTTCCGCCGGTTGTTTTGCAGTGACGGTTATTGCTAGAAAACTGGGAGTTTATACTGCAAAAACAGCATATCACGTTTTGGTAGAGTCTCACTTAAGGTACAGTATACCTTTTTGAGGTGTGTGTAGCCTTAATTTGCTGGAGTCAGTATTTGTATTACAGAAGAGAGCTATACCAAACTTGGGTAAAGCTACACTTCGTGACTCATGCGGGCAACTGTTTGTAGATAAAATTTTTTTGACGGGTGTAGCTCTTTTTATTCTGAAGACAGTGTGTTTGATTAAAAAACATCTTCTAAAACTATCACAATATAACTCGTCGGCGCATACAAAACAATTTAAAATTACCTATCCCTTGCAACAATGGTGTGAAGGTCTATAATCAATCCCATCTGCCGAGTTACTCTAAAAGAGACAAATATTGATACCAATCAATTCAGTGTATTTTATACTTTCGTTTAGTGTATATTATATTTTATTTGTTTTTTTATATTCATAGGACATTTATGTATTTTATTTTATACTCATTTACTAGTTTCGTGAAAAGATTTTTTAGGATGATATGATTGAAGATACATCTGTACATGATGTACTTTGTCATAAGAGGGCGACTAGGACAGTTACAAGTTATAGTTCCCTCCTAGCAACAGTAAGTGAGTAATGAAAAATTAAAGACATAATTTTGCAGATCTGAGCTCTTGGCAAGAATACCAAAGATGTTCATTACCACCTCAAGAAATGAGACCCTCTCCAACAGCAACAAAAGCCAAATATCTGGCTAGTTACTTGGTAGTAAGAATCATATTGAACCAAATTACGAGAATTGTCTTATAATGTCTTTACAAACGACTATAGATGGCACTACAGAAATGTGACAAAATTCGTAAAATTCGCTTTGTTTTACCCTACTATCAGTGGCAGCTGATGATGTACAATGTACAGAATCACTTCATCCAATTTTTGGTTATGAAGCACCTTCAGATATGACTGTTTATAATTAGTTTGCAGAATTTTGTCATGGTCATGCATCCATCAGTGATGAATCATGTGAGGTGCGAAAAAAACCGATTGCGATTGGGTACGCCAAGATGGCATGTGACATAACTAGAGATGAAGAGTCCCGTGGCATAACATGCAATAATTTCGATTTTGCATGAATATTTAGGTTTAAAAAATATGTTCTGGAAGGATCCTGTATAATTTCTGAACAGAAGTTCTACTTATGAATTGAAAAATTCTTATACAACATTGTTGCAGGTGACGAAAC
Source organism: Leptinotarsa lineolata (assembly GCA_015342045.1). Lineage (NCBI taxonomy): Eukaryota > Metazoa > Arthropoda > Insecta > Coleoptera > Chrysomelidae > Leptinotarsa > Leptinotarsa lineolata. Next base: position 6,484 of record WOGR01006138.1, on the reverse strand, counting down.
GTGGATATATTCTTATGAATTGGAAACCGAGCAATAATCCACTGTTTGGTTATTTCAATATGGTAAAATTATTATTTGAAGGAGTTCAACATTGAATTGTATTGATGACCTACATTCTCCTGATTTATCACCTATACACTTTTTTAAACCTCTATGTCAACAAAAAATGTGTGGATAGCGATTTCCATCACCTCAATAAACTGTTGAATTCTTCCAAAATCACATTTTGTAGACATCAACTTCAGAGGTTTTTTTTTAGAAGTGTACCCATATCAAAATACAAGGACCTGCCTAAGTGACAATATGCACTTCATACTTCATGAATGATTCTAAAGCTCCGCCCTTAATCTGTAAGTGAAAGCAAGCAAAAGTAGAATGGAAATCCACCAATCTTCTAGAGTTTAAAATGAGTACAAGAAGTTTTTTCTCACATTATACAGCTCTAAAAATTCAAGAAAAGTTTGCACTTATATCTTTTTATAACCCGAATCCGGCCCTCGTTTTTTGACGAAAATTATATGATTTGTGCTCTTCAGGAAATAGATCAGTCAAAAATAAGCATTTCTGATATGATAAATTTCAGAAACGTCCATAAAACGTTAATGTACTTACGGCTGGGAATACTCGTGGAATCCTCCTTCGTCAGGATAATCGTGCCTGCCGTTGGCTTGCTCCCTCTCGTGCACAGCGTACTTGCCTCCTCTATTTCTCTTGAAGATGCAAACTATGATAAGCACCAACAGCAGGAATGCGATAGCCAGCATCATTCCGATGAACCAACCAGCGGTCGCCACATTCTCCTTAGCTTTAATTATTGGCCCATCTATGTCATAAGTACTCACTTCCTGTAAATCGCTGTCTTTGTAGTACTGGCCGTCAACTGACGTAACGATAAACTCATAAACTGTCGCCCCTTCCAAGCCAGGGACTATAAGAAAGTCTTCGTTCTTCTCAGGATCAGTAACCAAGTGATCTGATTCTCCCTTCTTCCTGTATTTGACGAAGAAGTGGGAACCGGTGTTCCCGTCTTCATTTGGCAACCATCGCACCTTTACAGAGGACGGAGGTCCGGGTTTGACAATCTCCCAAGTGAATGATGGTTTCGAAGGTATGTGCGACCCAAGTGGCTTCGTTTGCCTTTCAATAAAATGTCTCTTAGACTCACCAGCGCTAGTCGTGGCGCTGATATATAAACGATACTTCATACCAGGAGTGAGACCACCTAGTTTGGCGTGTTTTACGTTCGGGTCTGTAATTTGAGGGTTGCGTGGGATGGGCTGGTTCACTTTCATCGTAGGATCCACTTCAGCATAGTATATATTGTAGCCTGTTAGAATTCCGTTTGGCTTATCGGGTTTCTCCCACTTCAATAAGAAGGCGGAGGAACCCAAGGGAGTGGCATCTAGATCTTGCATTTCCCCTGGTATACCTTCGGGCGTATCGAAAGACAATGTTTCGCTGGGTGGCCCATTGTATTTTTCATTGAACACGTAAACCTGAGCATAGTTTTTAGTGTAGGGGTCGAAGTTTGTAACCAAAGCTTTCGAATTCCCTCCTTGAACTTGTATCTCCTTGGAAATTAACGAAGTTTCACTCCAAGTCTTGATTTTGTATCCCTTGAAATGTCCCCTGACCGACTCGAGAGGAACTGGGTCCCAACTCAATAAAGCAGTTGTTGGTCCCTGAATGGTCAATAGTGTGAAATTTGTAGGGGCCTTTTCTGGTTCACTCTCTCCGGAGTAGCCGATAACTTCTTGAGGAGATACGTTGGCTTCACCGAGTTCATTAACTGCTATTACTTTGATTCTGTACTGCTGGAACGACGGTTGATTAGGTATAACCAGTTTGTCTTGCTTATAGTCGAGAATTTCTTCATATGCATAGTCTTTGCCAGCTATGTCCCGTTTCCAGTAGACTCGGTATTTGAATCCTGGAGCGTTGTGCTCAATTTGTGGCATTGGGGTCCAAGTAATCACTAGGTTATCCGGATGGTCTCCCTCGCCTTTAACATTGTCGGGATTTTTGTGAGGAACCTAGAGAGGAAGCAAAAAAATCCATACATCGTAACAACCTCCATCAAATCAACAATTGAAATCATGTTTTTCTAAAAGCAACCAACAGAGGTATTCAAAAGATTTCTAGAAGATATAGAACAGTGAAAGTCTTATCAAACAATATTTTGTAATAATTTCTTTCAAAGCAGTAGATTTATGGATCCAAATTTGAATAATGAGGGTTATTCAACAACTAGACTTCAATTCTATTAAATTTTGTTTTGAGTTAAAATATTGACATGAACAGTAGAACTTTTTTTGAAAATCGCTTCATTTACTTCAGAAGGAAGTAAGAGAAAATTTAATGTTTACATGGTGATTGAAAAATAAAATTTTACTATTTAATTTTACTATCCAAAATCGCCTGAAATATCTGATGAGTAAAATTCGGACCATAATTAAATAAAAAACTGAATTTTGTATTGTTCAGCCGCTGGTCGTCTATGTGCACTCCATGGGCATAGCGGTCCAATAATGTATCATCACGTCACAACGTCATCATGGCAAAATGTTCCACGTTTCTCGAATTAGCGCGAGCTTTAAGAATGATCGCGTACCTTCAATTGGTATATAAAAGGCGAGCAATTGCACACAGTAGACAGATTAGATTAATTCATAGAACAATTCAAGACAAGCGACGAGCAGTTAGAGTAAATTTGTGAATGAGTCAGTTTTGACCTATTTTTAATATTGAATATGGTTCATGTATAGATATTTCTTGTTTTCGAACGACTTGTGATCCAAACCCAGACAGTGCTGTTTCAACCCACTAGGTCTCATCAGTGGTGCTAGGCTGAAACACAAAACTCTCCCGAAAAAAACAAGCCTTTACTTTCTCAGTTACTGACCCGATCATGTAAAAACAGCAAGTAATTTGTAAACTTTTTAAATGAAGATTTATAGTTACTAGATACAACTCGATAGAAATATTTCATACTGTAAACTTTACTGCACAAAAATTACACATCCATTATATTTTTCAAATTTATAGAATTCATAACTTTCCAGCAGTACCCAGTATAAATGTAATATTTTTTTAAACTCATTAATACAGTTTATTGTATAATTTCCACTATAAATCATACAATAAATCATATATACAGACTACACCAACCGTATCTGGAAGGAAACACAAAAAATTATCAAGAAAACTGATCAGCTGATGTTTACTAGATTGAAACTCTAAAATTGTATGCATGTCTTTTATGATTGCCACAAATAAATGATACATCTCACAACAATTGTTTTGAATGGTTGATAAAATCAGATTTTCACGTTACAAATGCAAACAACATGCACTCACCTCGGGTGAAGTTGTGCACACGTCAGAATGGGAGGACGGCGTAGAGGGCCCAATCTTGTTCACAGCAGTAACACGGAATGTGTAGTTTGCCCAAGGACTCATTGGCACATTATATGTCATATCTGCTGAAGGAACATGACTGAAGGCATCTTTCCATTCCTCGGGAGTGAAACTCGTATTATATTGGATGATGAAGTAGGAAATTGGAGCCCTATTGTCACCCATTGGCATCCAGCTGATAGTGGCGTCTTTGGTGTGACACTCAACACCGATCATTCGAGGAGGGTTCGGCACATCCTGCACCGTGAGCTGGGCCTTAGCAGAAGCTTCGTCTAATTCAGTTCGAGCCAAACAAGTATAAGTACCAGAATCGAGTTCGATAGTTTTCGTTATGGTTAGAGAATAGTCCGAAGATTTAACAAATCTTGGCTCTCCCTCGAAATCGATAGGTTGATCATTCTTCAACCACAGAATTTCCAAGTCGAGCGATTCGTCGGCTACCGCATTGCACCTGAATGTGGCAGGAGTTCTTGCTTCAACCTCGTAGTCTTCTGGACCATCAGTTATGTAAGTATGCGCTGAAAGTAATAATCAAGTTAACAAAGCAACCGCTAAATATTCTCAAAAAAAAAAAATTCAACGCACTGCCACTTTTACCTTGAGCTTACCTTTGATATCCAATTTGGCGCTAGCACTGGCGTTTCCCAACTTATTCTCAGCATAGCATGTGTAGTTGCCTCTGTCATCGAATAGAACAGAAGAAATATGGAGATCACCAGATGGTTGAATTTCATATCTTCCACCAGTTAATTCTTTCTTATTGTGAATCCACTTGATTTTTGGTTTTGGCGCTCCCAAAACTTTACAAGTTAAATTCACGTTTTTATCATCCACAGCCTGAGTGTCTCGTGGAGCCTCAGTTATCTCTGGGGCCAGAGCTGGAAATTCGAAGATTAATAAAAAAAAACTTTCAAAATTTCAAATCAGATTCAGCTTCAGTTATTTTTCTATTCGATACATATAATGTAATTAAATAGTCACATATAATCTTGACTGCCACTTAACGCTAGAGTTGTAAAATGTAAATATTGCATACTACATATTATAATATGCAAAATGAAAGATACAAATTTTTTCATTCTCAGTTTGAGAGTGACGGTTCTACTTCAGGATACTAACTGAAAATACTGAAGTATGACAATAATAATAATGTTTTGCCTGAGAAATCTATTAGCTTTCTTGTCTTGATCTCAGAACTCTCTACTGCAACATAAAAATATTTTGGAGGAAATGAGAAGTTTCCACGGTATTCAATCTGATATTTCAGAGTGTTACAGCAATTCCCGGGCTGGTGAGAAGGCTCAAATTGTGTTTAATCAATATTCAGATGCATAAAGTTTCACGCAAACCAATCTGAATGTGAATTTATTATCGTGTTATAGTTAATTCTCAAATGTTTTATTCAAAACTTTGAGAAAACAACTGATATATCAATTTATGACTTAAGAGTGATGCTAACTTGGTTAACAAAACGCGCTCAAAAAACAGTATTTTTGTTCTAGTGGGGAAACAATAGATTCACTTTACGCCAGAGGTTTCTAATTCTATTCATCAAATTAGTAGCCCCTTTTGACTTTATACCTCAATATGCTTCTAAATACAGAATTACTAAATGTCTGACAATTTTGAATTCGTCACTCAAATTGGCAACTGTTCTGAATTTCAACTTTGAGCGACACTAGTAAATCGTCAACGATTAGTTGAATATTAGGAACAATTTCATTTCATCAATGGATAATGAGTTTCAAAGACATATTTAATCGGAATTTGTAAATTTCGTTTAAATATGTTAGTAATTTTGGAACAAATTTACTGACCTAAGACATTAACATAAACATCCTTGTAAACATAACCTAAACTATTAGTAGCGTTGCAACCATAGTTGCCGGTGTCATTTTTAACCAGTCTCTCTATAACGATTTTGTTCGGGTATACTTTTCGCCTTGGATTGGGAGGGGATTGTTCAATAGGTTTTCCGTTATGGATCCACTTTATAGCAGGCTCTGGATCACCTTTAGCCTCACAGACAAACTCTACTGTTTCATCTTCAGCTGCATTTACTTTCTCAGGTTCAATAGTAAAGTACGGAACAGCTGAAATTGCAATTGAAATATAAATACAATTTTTTTCCACCTATTTTCCAGAGTTCTACCTTGAACTTGTAGGTTGATGGAATAGGATTTAGCTTCTCCCACTCCGTTACTAACTTCACATGTGTATGTCCCTCGATCCTCAAAATCAACCACTTTTATTATAAGCGACTTTCCATAATTTCCCTGTGTTATTCGATCCGAACTTTGAACTAATTTACCACCTTTCTTCCATACGGTTTGAGGAAGAGGCCTAAAAAAAGTTATAAAAAATGTATATGTTGACAAAATGTCAATATTCCAAACCGAGGATGAGTTCGCAGACTTTTTTGCCATTACTCTTATGTATTTTGAGTGCTTACTTCTAGATACATAATTTCTTCTAGTATTACATTTGACTTAGTCTTAATGAAGTAGTAAAAACATATTATATGTTATTCAATTGAATTGAAATAGTTCACAAATAAATAATTGGTTTGAATGTGGTTGAAAGGCATTGGTTTGAATTTACAAGATTTGATATTTAAAAGTAGATAAAGTGAAATTGAAATAACATGAATAAATATAAAAAGTAATTACTTCAATAAGCTATAAAAGCACAAATTGAGTTTATGACTTAGAAAATGGATTTTTTGTGCTCAAGAGCCTTCGGACTTGTCTTCCAATTTTCCAGAAAAAACAATAGCCTCAAGGGCTATTGTGTTTTCCCTTACATATTTTTACGAAATTTATTCCATAAAATCTTGATCCTTGCATTAGAATGTACAGATCATTCGTAGGTTCTTTATGATATGCTACTGCACATAGTTTTTGATATCCACGAATTACTCGTCATCTGTGATTGAATGACTAAGATTGTTGCATTGCCTACAGCTAAGGCCTCCGTTATATAGCCTCTAAATGGGCAGTGTCCAGTTGGTCAGTTCTTACTGCAATCCTTTTATAAAGGCGTTATTGTGTGGGTTCTCACACATATA
>WOGR01006137.1:0-13286 GCA_015342045.1 Leptinotarsa lineolata | reverse complement strand
AAAGCCAAAAACTTTCTTTTCCAAAAAACTTTTTTTTATACGGACAGATATTGATAAAGCGATAAATTCACAATCCAAGGGTTTATCACATTTGATATTTTCATAGCGTAACATTTAGAATAACCACCAGCATCATTGACAACAATCAAACAGAAAAACAATTTATTTTATCATGAACTCTTGGGAAAAATGAAACCAATACGGAAAATACAAGCTACATGACAATCTATAATGAATGCTCGAGTTGACCCCTTTGTTGAATGCACATGAGTTGTCGATCCAGACAATTTCCCCATGTGGTAATATTTGTCTATCCATAACATTTATTTTATTCATCACATTTCCAGTAACCACACTTTTTCTTGTTTTATTTCTGTCGAATGCACCATAGTCCCTCAAATTTTTTTCTAATCGTCTGAACATTTGCATGTTCGAAATACGACGATTCGGGTATAGCTCAAAATACATATTCCTGGCCAAAAGAAGATTTCTATTTGATTTTGCATAACTGAATAGCATATCAGTCCTCTCATCAATTGAATACATCTTTGATATGTTCATAAACGTCTGACAGTTTTCAACATATATCAACAACGCATTCATTTTTCCTGTCATAGAAACCAACCAAAGCCTACGCGTTTGAGATGGTAAATGGATTGAGATGCTATTTGATCATACCAAATCATAGAATAATCGAATTTCGACTGAAAACTGATATTTTCGTTGCTCTCAGGATTGAGAATTATGAAAATAATACGAACTTCAATTGTTTATGGACAAGAAAGCCTTGAAAGAAGGGTTACGGCAGTACAAAAATTTCCAAAACAAAGTACGAATTTTCATTGTATTACGGTACCTACCTGTCGAATGTATTGGGTTGTCTGAATTATATTTCGAAGAAATCAAAACAATTCAGAAGAGAAGTAACGACAGGTCCGTAATTTAATATTGTTGTCACTGATGATGGTAGTTATTTCAAATGGAACGCTATCAAAATAACATTTGTGTTATTGATGACTTGATTTTGTGAAAATTCATAATCACTTCAAAAAGATGAATGAAAACACTTTTTTGTTTAATTTCCACTACGTTTATTTATTCTCAGGACCGGTTTCAGGGGTTTGACCCATTCTCAAGTGAAACGGACTTTTTGGAGTGTGCACCCGGATTATATGGAGTTACAGGTGGTCTCGTTTGGGTTTTGCATTGAAAAGAGTTTTGCCTAAATTATCATTACTTATGGAAGCTGTTGTTATTTTGTATTTAGAGGAGTAGTTTTGGATGTTTTCTGAAAGTTTACCTGAGTAATTGATGCCACTTGTGAATAAAGTAGAATATAGCAATGTTTTCACATGATAAAAGAAACTTTGGGTATCTTATCTTCGAGTAGATATTCTTTTGAATTCTGAAGTTTCAGGTAAAGAGTATGTGACAACGTTATAACCTATCACTTTGGATGGATCTATAATCTGTTCAAGGATCTGGCAAAAATGAGTTATTTCTTCCAATGTCCGTTTTTTCTCAGAAGTTTTCATGTAGCTCAGTCATCGATAATTTTATAGATGCCGGCTTCGAGTGCCCGCGATACGGCAGTCGAAGCCACCGAAGTGGATGCTTGATGTCTCAGTCTCAACAAGTAGTTATTTAAAATTTTTCCAAGGTTTGATTTGGTGTTTCTGAAAATCGATGTATTCTGAGAATATGAAAAATGCACTCGAAATTCGAAAACATCATTATCATCTTCTCCATTGTACTTCACTTCACCTTTGGATATATTACAGGAAACTTTTTATATTTGGATTTCTACCAGATGCAATAACTTGTCTCTTTTCCCAACTTTGTCCTGTAAGTTTTCGGATCCCAGATATAATTGCAACTCTCAAACTCATTTTATGTGATCCAGTTATAATTGAATGTAACTCTGATGCAATTCAATGCAGTCACATTTTCCATTCATCCAGTTGAAGTTGGATGTGACACCAATGCAATTACAATTTTTTGTGAATAAACTACAATGGAACGTTACAACAATGCAATTTTATGCAGGCCCTTGTATAACATGTTAGTCTATAATTCAAGAATGTATCATTTTCATCATTCCACGTGCCAGTCTTGAACTACTAATCAGGTCCTAGTTCCCGTTGCTCAGGTAAGGAAGGCATTTAGGAGGGCTCAGTTATTACGAAACATGTGTAATTGATAAAATTATTATTGTTTTCGAATAATCATTGAATTGAAATAAATATTCATATACGTCAATCTGAAATCACTTCAGCTATTTTCATTTTGGTTGGATTCTTATCTATCATGCAAACTTCCGCAGGCGGCTATGCATGCCTTACATTTTTTCCAATGTGTGTAGGTTTTTTTTCTTGGTGTTTAACATCTGAACCCTTCGGGCTTCAAACAAACCTGTACAATGTTTTACATCTTTGTCTATATGGCTGTATTCAATTCTGCATTTTGTCTGGTGCTTAACGCCTATGCCCTCCAGGTTTCACACAATCGAGTATTTGTCCAGTGGTTTGACACCCATGCTCATACGGCTTCATTAAATTTCTTCATTTTGTCCGGTATGTAACACTTATGCCCATACGGCTCCTTTCAATTTTTTTTGTCCGGTATCAAACACCTATGACCAATTGACTTCATTCAATTTTTTCATTTTGTCGGGTGTTCAACACCTGTTACTTGGTGAAGTTTTATCCTAATCAACAATGCAGCGTTGACTGTATACTTTTTAATATCCGTAAAGACTTTGCTTACCTACGCACTTTGGTCTCGATCTAACGAACGTCTCGCATCTAATGACTTCCTAATCATCGATGATTATTCCCATTTATGCGATCGGTCACCAAATCGATATTACTTATGCAGCATTCGGGGTCATACACTACAGATTGTTCGAAAATTATGTCACGACCTATTAGAGGTAGCTTTTGGGGCCACCCTTTGGGGATCTTTCGAGTACTGAATTTCGAATTTTGAAATGATGAATATGAAAATCGGGTTGAAGAACTATTCAACCAACGGCAACCTGAGGGAAATTTGTTTTCGAATTGGTGGTAAATTTTAAAGAATTTGCATCAGTTGAAAATGAAGAAGGCAAGGTGGTCACTTGATATTTGATTATGAAGTGGTGGCAGAATATCACGAATTTGTTCTGGTTCAAAATGAAAAAAAAAAATAGGATGGTAATCTGATATTTGATAAGATAGCAGAATTATCAATATTGGGAAAAATTTCAATGCTATCTAACTACAGATATACTATAAGATTTGCGCTTGGGGAACACTCCATTGGCGGCACAGTGGCTTCATCGATTCATTTCCGACTGAAGGACTTTTTTCTAACATTCCAATCAATACCCTCTCTGTTCATTACAATGTCCTGTCCCTGTTATCCATTCAACCCCACTCCGTTCATACGCCCAGCCTTTATTCATTCTCGCATCCTCCAGTCTCACTTCGGCATCCACACACACTTCAGTCATTCTTTGAATACCCTAAATATACCTTCTCCTTTCACTCTGTTCTATCTAATTTTTACCGTTCACCATTCACTCTTGATATCTGTCCCGTGCTTCGACGTGAAGAGCAATAAGGAAGCACACAAGAAGCAATAAGGAAGGACATTTGCGTCGCAGTCAATCTTCTCCTCACCCTATTATCATGCGCCCCAGTCCCTCACACTTGTACTACATATAAAGCCGAAGGTTTGGCTGCCTTCTTGTATATCATTTTCACGCAGTCTATCCTCAGTCCAATATTTCGCCCAATCTATCTCTCCAATCATCTATTCAGTTCACTTAACTCCTTCCCCACCTTCCTATGGTGGTCTATAAAGAGTAATCCTGAGTACACCACAATTCCGAAGTATCCCACTCCCTTATTCATGCTTACAATCGGATGTCTTTCATCCCTACTGGCTGGTACCTACATGCACTTTGTCTTTCTGTCACTGTATCCCATCAACATATCTCCCTTCCATGTCCTCTAGATAAATGCCTTCTGTCTATACAGGCGTTGGATAATTCTAACATGCATCCATCCTTCGATTCTGTTGCCTTTCGATCATTCCACTAAGGACTCCGTCCACATCAGTAGCCTTTCCATCAAGAAGCTTCTCCCCTGCTGCTCGAAGCTCTACGATCGTAGAGGTTTCTCTCCTCATTTCTCTTATACTCTCTTCCACATCCAACGTTTGAAAGGAGTATCGCTCACGGAATCGTCCCTAGGACAGTATTGAGGCTCTGCTATCATTGAGGAGTCGATGGGCATGGTTCCATGAATTTTCATCCTGGATCCGCTTCATTCTCTTCCTCAACCAGCATTCACTACCATTATTTTATACCTATTCCATTGTCTTCTGAAGCCAATCATCCTTCTTCTCTTTTCTTCTTAGTCTCTCGTGCTCTGAATCTCTTTCATGTTTGGTTCTTACGCACCTCCGTGTGTCCTTCAGCTTCGCATTCCATCATTTCTTCTTCATGTTTATCATCCCCTTGGTATAAATTTCATACATGCTTTCTTTCATTTTTTCTTGAAGCAACGAGACTTCCATATCAAGCTCTTCTTACGATAATCCTATACATTAGTTAAATCTCATCCCAGCTCTCATTCTCTTCAGTGATTGAAGTGGCGGGACTTTCGCAGTCATTCTTTCAGTCACCAACACATTTTCTCCCCTTTCGTCCGTGGTGTTACCACCCCATGCGAAATTCTTAGTATTCACTTCTCCAAATACAATCTTCCTTTCATTCCATCCATCAAATATTCTATGATATCCTTCTACCCGGCTCATTATTCAGATTTATAATTGACATGCTGCTCCTTTCGTTCCCTTCAATGATACCGATTCCATTCATGCTTCATGCATTCTTGTGGATCAAGCTATCAACGGAAGAGCGTTCCCAGGGATACGTACCCCAGTCCCATCACCCGACATACCTGACACATCTTTCCCAGTTCGATTCTCTTGCCCAATAGTCTGGATCACAAGATCCTTTTTTTGGAACTTCTGTCCGATGGAACCTCTTGCAACCTCTTGAAATATTTCAAGAAGAGCTCAAAAAAATTGCAAAAGTTATGAACAATTTAGTTAAAAAAAGAAGGGTTTGGTTTTTTGTAAATATCTCGGATGCGCGTTCCGCACGTTCTGACCGATACGGACCTTTGAACAATGAGCATTTCAACCCATTGAATGTCATTATTGAGAAAACGACATTCACATACCTTCTTGACACTTGAATAAACAAAAATTCATTGAAAAACTTTTTTCCGTGATCATTTTATTAGATATCTTCAGTTAATTAAAAATTAAATGATTTTTACAAGTTTTAAATTTACGTAAAAACCCTGATAAATTTATAATAAAAGCCTCAAATTTTTTCCACTCCTTGGAGCTTTTCTTGAAAACATTCGAAAGAGATTCCCTTTGGAAAAATTGAAAATATTCCGTTTCTACACTTTGTTATTGATAAATGATCAAAGACGTTGAGAAGTGAAAAATTCATTTGAAGCAAGTAGATAATTTTTTTCTCAATAATCAAATTCATTCGTATTCTTATTATTTGAAGATACATAAAACTCATTTTCCATCATAAGTTTCAGCTCTATTTGTTTGAAAAATTTTTATATACATATGTATTGTTCATTAGATATTTTAAATTTTTTAAGGAGATTTTTATAATATGTTTCTCATGTTTCAGAAAAAAATTTTTCCATTGCTCAAAAACGCATTTGTTGATTAACGATTTGTTTTGCTACTGCATATGAATTTTCAGATACGATTTTTTCCAATCATAATTTCTTTTTCTCTTTGATATTCTGAAAAAAAACTTTCTTCAATTCATATTTTCTTTATTCATTCAGTAAACAATTTATTTGTAACAAACTGATTTTCAGATACATTTTTGCGAATACTAGTAGAGAGCAAAAACGAAAATGTGTTACTTTTTCTGTAAAAATTTTTTACAAATTTTTCACGCATGGTTGTTTTTGTTTTCTTGATAGTATTGAGAAATATATCTTGAAAATCAATTTGTTGTTTTTATTGAATGAATAAAGAAGATATAAATTGAAAAAAAGTTTTTTTTATCAGAGAGAAATAGAAAATATGAATAAAAAAAAAATTGTTTCTAAATATTCATATTCAGTTGCAAAAAAATTGGTAATTAACAAATGCGTTTTGAAGTAATGAAAAATCTTTTCAAGAAATGATTTTGTTGCAGTTGACGCAACTGATCCCCCTGAAATCTCTGTATTCTTGCCCTCCATGTTTTCCTCCATATTTATTATATGCCGGCTCCTGTCTGCACGCACATAGCCACTTTGTTATGCTACTCCACGTAAATGCTCATCAGATCTAGACCAAACACTTCCAGTTTCATGAATCTCTGAAAGAGAATTAATCTCCATATTAACATTTTATTCCATTTGTTCGCTCTGCATCCTGCATTCTGTCTTTTTCCGCATTATTATTCACTTCAAATCCAACTGCGCAAGTCCTTCACCCAGTGCTAAATTCTGCTCCAGCACGAGGTCAATCAATTTCCGTACATCTTAGGTGAAAGAAATAAATGACCTCTTCAATGAACGAAAATTCTTGAGTAATTTAGCGACCCACCATCTAACATCCATAGATGTATACCCATAGTTAGTGTTACTCGTCATTTGCAAATACTGCAGCGCTCAAAGCAATCACTTTTATGTGGTTGCTTTGAGCGGAAGACTACAAGAAGGGCATGTTTAATTTGTGAGAAAGATCCGTATGAAAAATCAGTTTTGGGAAAGAACCCATTTCATTTAGAAGGAACTGCTCAGTTCTAATCACGAGTAACTCACCTCACTTCAATTAAAGATCTTCATTATTTCAGTATGTATATATTCTTTGAATAGGTAAGTTTATGAAAAATTCATGGTTGAATTCATAAATGAACGGAACTGATAATAAATATATTTTTTCAATAGAATAAAGGAGAGTAATTTCAATGATAGTTCTGATTCATTTTTTTATTGTGCTCATCATCCATGTGCTTTTGTTTGTCAGTGTAAGTGTTATATTTGTTGGAAATGAATTGGTTATTATTTTCATAACGGAATCTTTAAAATATGATGATTATCTTTAATCCAGTATATTGTGAAAAACAAAATATAATATTTTATATTTCAGAGTCCACCTGCATCAAACCCAAATTCTTCAATGAATAGTGAATAAGTTCTCTTTTTATACATTAACGGAACCCTTTTACTCACCTGAAACCGTTACAGTCAGGAGGCTATTATCAACTCAACAAAGTGAAATATTAACTTTCGACCTATTACACTTTGTAAGTTTCATGAAGTCTAGAGACATTATACGGTACCTGTCAGATCTTCGCCATCCTTTCCATAATGCACACCGTATGTTATATTCAAATTCATGTCATCTAATTTTCTGCCCCAGACGAGCCTGACAGCATTGCCAATCCCAGGTGGTAGAATGACGCGCAGTATTTCTATGCTAATTGGGGTGCTCCCATCTGTTGATGTGTCGACATGAGAAGTTTCGGATGGAAATAGTGTGGTGGGGACTGGCACCGAGGTTGTGTCTGGATTTTCATCGGAAGTTGCATTGTGAATCTGTAAATAAAAATCAGTCAAACGCTCACAGATGAAACAAAAAAATAGTACAGCTATGAAGCCCGTTAAACTGTGAAACTATAACCTATAAAAATAACCAAAAGCTGAAACTATTTTCTCGGCACTGTGCTTATGAATGGAGATTCATTTTGCAACTATTTGAACTATAGTTCGTTTGATCTCTCCAAACATGTAACAATCCCAGGATTTATTCGTTGAAATGGATACATGTCATCTACAATACCGTGTCTTTCAGAATTCCTGTGTATCTCAGCAATTTTATCGCAAATTCATAACTTCAAATCAATATTGAAATGAAACTCAATCATTCTCAAGTCAAGTCCATCACATAAGAAGAAGAGAAAAACAATTTTCAAATAATCATAAAGAAGAATTATCATTGCTCAATTTTTGCCGAACTATAGATCTGTTCAATCCATTTTTGATGAAGAAAATTTCAACTAGGACATCTCATCTCCTTCAGGAATTTTTCCACCAAGATCATGAATATTTACCAAAAATTCTGAAGCAAGGACCTTACACGTCTGGTGAGTAGTTCTTTTTTATTAGTCTGTTGTGATTACAATTCTCACTGCTCACCAAACTGGCAGAAAGTTTTTGAGTCACTCTTTTGCAATTTTACTGCTGAATTTCAATCATTTACTCATTATTGGTTTCATGATTTTTTTCATCGATACCCTGAGGAGTAGCAGATTGCAGCCGTTTCTCGGCCTCCTCCCATCACTATGACGTAATGATTGTTGTTTTTTTGTTTAATGAAATCAAGGCGATGTGACCTTGGAGTTTCTGGTGCATGGATGGTTACATCACCTCAGGGGTTGAATTTGAGATTGTCTCGGGTACGTGACCTTGAGTTTGGACCTTGAAGGGCGTCCCAGGTTTGAAATTGAAGAACGTCCTCCAGTTATGTTCATGAAACATGACCTTGAACATGGAATTCAACTTTGAGACCAGGGGACTAGATTGCACACACGGTAAAGTCAGGATTTTATATTGTTTTTCATGTGTACTCTGTACCAGTTTGTACAAAATAAACACACGTCTGAATACCACGGAGTTCCACCGACTGATGAGCGGTCCTTCTTCACCAGTTTGGACGGTACCCATCGTGACAGAGAGTGTACACGTCTGTACTCCGTGAAGTTCCAACGACCACTGCATGCTTGTATCGCCTTCTGTCTACGCATCGAGTTGGAATTGGTGGTGGGAGGCCTTCGACCTTGAAAGACCTTGATCTACGTTACATGGCGGTGACTCGGTAGAGGTGACTTTGAGGTAGTGTTTTGGGTTTGATCTTGAATAAATTTCATTCACACTCTATATTTTCACGACCTTCATTGATTCACGTGGATATTTCGAAGACATTTTTTACCTTTGAAATGACTTCTTCAGACGTCACACGATGTCAACAAGGTGACTTTGAAGAAGTGTTTTGAGTTCAACCTTGAATGACCTTCACCTACGTCAAACCCTTAAACTACGTCACAAGGTAACGTGGACAAGGCAACTTTGAGGTAGAGTTTTTGCTTCAACTTTGAATGACCTTCATTAACTCTCTATATTTTCACGACCTTCAATGATTCACGCAACTATTTTAAAGATATTTTCAACCTTTGGAATGACTTCTACATACGTCACACGATGTCAACAAGGTGACTTTGAAGAAGTGTTTTGAGTTTGACCTTGAACGACCTCCACCTACGTCATACCCTTGAACTACTACGTGGACAAGGTGACTTCAAGGTAGAGTTTTTGCTTTAACCTTGAATGACTTTCATTCACTCTCTATATTTTCTCGACCTTCATTGATTCATGTATTTATTTTGACTTTGAACTAACTTTTTTATACGTTACATGATGTCGACAAGTTGACTTTAAAAGAGTGTTTTGAATTCGACCTTGAATGACCTTTACCTACGTCACACCTTCGAACCACGTCACAATAAGAGAAGTGTGGGGCGCTACCACGACCACAACCGAATTATTTAAAAGACGAGTTGTGATCGTGAACGTCGTCATTCAGTACATGAGAGCGCATCGAGATGAATTCCGAAAAAATCGCAGCCGTAGTTTGAATTTTGCTTTTCTTCTCAGGATGTCGGCTTTCATTAGCATATGAAACCGGATTATGGCTACAAATATATATTTTTATCAAATAACTAGTCTATTTTCAATTTAACATGAAAAATAGTTACGACAAAAGTTGTATAAAATTGAATTCTCAACAATTTCGATCCCCATAAATTTTTTCATGAAATTGACATTTTCAGAGAAAGGGTGGGGGTGAAATTTTATCATTGTATTATCACGTTTAATTTTGACTTCAATGAAAAATTTGTGATGAACATAGTTGCATAAAATTAAATTTTCTATAATTTCGACTCCATCAGTTTTTTCATAAGATCGATATTTTTCGATTTGAACCTGAAATAAGTAGGGGTGAGATATCATAATGGAATCATCTTATTTAATTCCGATTTCACAAGAAAAATTACAATGATCAAAGTTGTATGGAATTGAATTTTCTATAATTTTGCCCCCCCCATCAATATTTCAATAAAATAGATATTTTTTGATATGAATCCAAAAAAAGTAGGGGGTGAAGTCTTATATATTTCACGAAAAAAATTTTTATGAATGAAGTTGAATACAATTGAATTCCATACATTTCTGGTGAAGTTTTGAACCTACATAACGTAACCAAGGTGACTTTGAGAAAACGTTTCGGGTTAATACTTGAACGACCTTGACCAACGTTACACGATGCAGGCAAGGTGACTTTGAGATAGTGTTTTGGGTTTGACATTGAATGACCTTCATGCAGACAATAGTTGAGATTTATAGTGTTTGTGTCTTCATCTTGAAGAGTAAATTTTTGAATTCCTATTGTGATTTCAATCTTATCCAAGCTCGCTTCTTATAATCAAAGCAAATTATATCGAACTCACATATATTTTGAAAGTATGTTTGAAAAAAATTATTTTGATAATTTTTGGATGTAATTCGAAGTGTGGAGTGTATTAATCCAAATGAATATAGTTTTTTGTGCCAGAAATGTGAATTTTTCTTGAGTTCATTCAAATACCGATTGAAATCTGACTTATTTTATCTGAGGGGATATCATTGAAATCCTATATCTAGTGTTCAATCAAAAAGAGTCACTCAATTTGTTCTGAGAATAATATTATAATTTGTTTCGTAGTCATTTTATCCGATTCACATGAATATTCAAAGTCTACCACCTTCAGGCTGGTGAGTCAACCCTCTCGTATGTGAAATAAAAGGCGAAGGATTATTTTCACATTGTTTATTCAAAGATTATTGAAACTAAGGGAAACAAATGTTGGTTATGTCGCCACGTCGTCAACTCCCTTCTTGATCCGCTCCTGGAGAGCCTTCACACACTCGCTAATTTGATCGATTTCGAGCCGGTACCGACTCTTTGAATCACCCCTCAACACGGTATTCCTCTTCGACTACAACGATGTTTCGACAGTGCTGGTTTCCACCTCTGCCAGTTCAGCCAGCAAACGCCTTCCACGTCTTATAGGATATTCACCTTACCCTCCGCAGATTTACCGGTATCAGTAAAAAGAGACATACTACAAACTAGAAATTCACATAATAAATAGAATTAAATATGATAATAGACATTATTAATATATCTGAAGAATGGTTGGTTGGATGATAGGATCAATTTTTTCTTGCCAACGTTTTAAATTTTATCGAATTCTTCTTCAGGGCTCTGTAACAATATAGTTTCATAAACATACCTCCCACAAAACTTATACAATGGGTATCGTTTCAATTCCATAAGAAATAATGAGATCAATTGAATTACTCACCGAAAAGTAGTTTTTCCATGTTGATATAACTATTTCAAAAAACATCAGATATATAAGATACATTTCAAAAATAGAATGAAAAATACTGCAAAAACTTCGACAGAACATCACCACAAAGGGGCATAAAACAAACGAATGGATTTATATGTGATTCCGATGGGGTGGTGTCTGTTTGTTTTTGATTACTGACAGAAAAAAAAGAGTGAAAAAAGGGGTGAATTATCTAGGTATTCTACTTATCAAACTTCACCACTTTATCCATAGATCTTTCCTTTGGAGTTTTGAATTCTGTATAGACTCCAAATACTTTGGTTACAATGGAACTTTTCACAAACAAATTTCTGGGTTGGTAAGGGGTAATTTTATGTCACTCATTTGTGCAGATTTGGTCATGGCAGATTTACAGAATATATGCATAAAAAGTTATCATTTTCATCGCCTTTTTCAAAAGATATGTTGTTGATATTGTTACTTCCATTCCGACCGCGAAATTGGTGTTGTTCGTTCCGTTAACCAGCTGATATAACTGCATCACAGTGATATGTCTATTAGAATTATTAAAACTGGTGTCATAATGAATTGAATTTGTGATAATAAAAATAAGATTGGGTGAGAAAAAAGCTTGGGAATAGTCTTCATTCCTTTGCTGTAAGCGCCTATTCCTTCGAAAATTGTAGAAAATTCAATTTCATACAACTTTCATTATTATGATTCGACCCACGATTATTTCATCGTGAGTATGAATGTTATACAATATTCACAAGAATCATATTAACTGTTGTGAGAAAGTGAGATATGATAAATAACTGGCTAGATGTACTGTAGAAAAAAAAAAGATTTATTCTGACTGCAATGTTACAAGGTTTCTATCAGGTTCAAATCGAAAAATATCGATCCTACAAAAAAATGAAAGAGTTCATAAACGCAGAAAATTCAATTTTATACAACTTTGTCGATCACAGATTTCCTCGCCCATGGAGCTCGTGAAAATTTATTAACAGAAACATGATACTCAATTCCATTAGATTAGCAGTATTATATACAACTTGTTCAATGTGATTTTGAAGTTCCCTACTCAGAAGGTTTTGTTTCTGTGAGAATCTTGATATTTTCAATACAATAATGATGAAGTAGATGGTAAAGAAAATAGGCCTCATATTCGATATATCAAATATTCTCATTTCTACCCGAAGTTTCATTGTATTTATGGAAATATCCATGAATGAACGCACATGAGTAAAACTCAATTTTTTCAAATAGAACACCCTGTATATTTTAACATTTTTGAGTTTTTCATCCAATTTTAGATTAACTTCGTTCAAATAATAATATTTCTATTTCGAAACGTTTTCGAGATAAACTGTTTCAAACGGAAATTGACATAGTTTCCTTGTTCATCACTCATTTTTGTAAAACAGATTTTGTTTGATGTTTCTCAATAAGATAATCATTAAAATACGTCTCAATCATCGAATGAAACTTCTCTTTAAACAATAGTTTTATTATGGCTGAAACACGAACTGAAAATAATAAACCCATAAATTAATGAATTAATTTGATCGTCAGTGTATATCAGAATATGTTCAAACACATCTCCACCTCTACTCAAACAAACATGTGATCTCTTCAAAAGATTGTCATGTGTAGCGCTCCTGATCAAGTCTGGAGTCAAACTATTGCAAACAGTATTAACTCTCGATTTCACATCTTCCATTGTTGTTATTGGAGTAGAGTAAACCATATTTTCAATGAAACCTCACGCGAAATAATCTAATGGATTGCCATCTGGTGTTCTAGG
>WOGR01006136.1:0-13286 GCA_015342045.1 Leptinotarsa lineolata | reverse complement strand
TTATTCATATCGTCCAACAACCTTCTATTTGTCTTTTAATGTATACTGAGTACAACTTATACTTTAGTAACTGAACTAAACCGAAATAAAACAGTAATAATATAACCGCAAACCT
This sequence comes from Leptinotarsa lineolata, assembly GCA_015342045.1. Lineage (NCBI taxonomy): Eukaryota > Metazoa > Arthropoda > Insecta > Coleoptera > Chrysomelidae > Leptinotarsa > Leptinotarsa lineolata. Next base: position 13,171 of record WOGR01006136.1, on the reverse strand, counting down.
AGAAACACACGATAACAACGTATTTACGTACCTCCACTGTCCAGTTGCTTCTGTGCCGGTATTGTTTTTATGAGCTACCTGCAAGCTCCACCTTTTCCCTTTCTTGCGCCTGACCCCTGCGCCCCTCAGAAACTGTTCGAAAAGGGCCTGACAGTGTTAAACTTATTTGCTATTTTCGAGGGTTCATCCAGTATTTCATTACCGTCTTTTATTTTCATGTGTGTCATAGTTTTTATTTTACCTTTTAATTTATTTATAACTTGCCAAATAGCTTTATTTTTGTTTGAGGAGTTATTTATTTCATTGTAATAAAATTTACTTTTTGTACTGTCGACAAGTGTTCTATGTTGTATTCTAGGTTCTCTATAATGAGTTTCAGACTGGGGGTAGGATTTTTTTAGCACATATATTTTTTTTTAGATTTTCTGAGGATTCTTTCACCTCGTTAGTGACCCATAGTTTGTTAAATTTGTTTCGAACTTTTTAGTTTTTGATCGGGCAGTTTAAGTTGAAGTAGTGCATCAATGTATCGTAAAATATGTTGAATTTGGACTCTGTCCCTTCAGCTGAGAATACACCATGCCATCGTTCTTTTGTTAAGCACGAAATAGGGTTATCAATTTGGTTGTTAATAGTGATTCTTCTAGTACTTGTATAACCATTATTACTCATTTTATTTGCTACATTCATTTTAATAGAAGTGAGTCATGATGTGATTCAGTATTGATATCTACGATACAGAGACAATCATCAAAGTTACAATATATTTGGTCCAGTACAGTGTAACCGCGAGTAGGTATATGGTTCCTAGGATATAATCCATACGACTCGAGGAGCATATTAAAATTATTAGCCGGGTAATCAGTCATAGTATTGACATTGAAATCACCAGTTAGAAAGACATAAGTTTTGTGTCTGAAGAGATTTTCTAGAATTTGATTTATCTTATCAAAAAATACATTAAAATAACCTGTTGGAGATCTTTAGCATACCAAAATAATTGACAAATGAATCAATATTCCATTTCAATCCACATATTACTATGTCTTTGTCAACACATGTACACAGTAATAAAGGTTCTATGGTTAGCTCTTGATGAACATAGATAGCAACACCTCATCTAGTAAATTGAGATCGACTAAAGAAGTTGATGAGTTCATATCCTGAAATACCAAAATTTGTGATATCGTCAGTAGGGATTCATGTTTCTGTGAAACACAAAATTTGTAGATTAGAATAGTTTACTTTGAGTTCATCAATTTTGTGTTTATTTAGTCCACTAATGTTGGATAATGAAAGATCATAATTATTAACTAAAATTTCTTCGTATTCTCCACAGTCATTCATGCTTTAATTTCCGTTTGGAAATGAGGACCCACCTCTTCCAAAAAATGATACCAAAGCTCCACTGGGCCAGGATTCACTTCGCCAGGCTTGTTTTAGGAATTGTTTTTTTAGAGTTACCTTCATTGATGCATATACTTCTGGTTTTGTAGAGTTGTGTGACTCGCATTCCACACCAGGAATATGAGGAGCTAAACATTTCTTTAGATCAGTTGGTTTTGTTTTTCGATGGAGCTGCGTTACATGTAAGGATACGACTTTTGGTATGATTTCCACATCGCAGGTTTTCGACCTACCAAGAATTTGGGCCTTTTTCTCTTGTTCTGAACATGGCTCCATTCGTCTGCGGAATTGTTTGTATATTGGTTTTACTTTTGATGTATTCCCTTATAAAGGTTCTGCATATTTCCGATTATAAAAAACGTTTTCACTTCTTCAACAGCAGCGCTGACTTTCCCTCTCGTTATATACTGTTCACTATTAGTTTCAGTTTCCAGTTGTTTATTATTATTTGTTTGTCTTTTTGTTTCTCTTGTCGGTACTTTAGACACTGTCGAAGCTCTTGCTTCGTCCTTGACTTCGTGATGGGTATTTATGTTTATGTTCTGGCTTGAGTTTTTTGTGACTTCACACTTGTTGCACTGTTTTTTATCTTTTAACCACCGGGTTTTGTCTTGGAATTCTCTGATGCTTAAATCTTGATGTTTGATTACTGTCTTTAGATACACAACCTCATTTTTTAATGCACTGTCATCATCACATATGTTTAGTAAATACATGATATCATCACTGGCGTTATTGCTCGGAGTTAGGTTAAGATTAAAATCCCTAAGTTCGGTGGAGTTTTCTCAGCAGACCATTCCTTTTCCACAAAATTTTATGTTTTTTATTATTTTAGCACAACTTGGGTGGGCAAATGTGGCAAAACAACACATTTTATTCCATTTTTATACTTTTATTGCAGTATTTGCAGATGAGCGATAATGAGACGTCTTTCTCGTTCGCTATCATTGTGTTAGTGATCACTATTTTTCAGAAACTTGTTCAAGTCTAAAATTAATATATCCAACTTTCTTTTTCAAGTTGAGTCACGAATGGGAAGAAGGCTGAATTTGACCTCTTTCATATTTCTGAAAATACTCTTAGGAATGAGTTTTGAAATATTGATTCATTAACCACAAGTAGGGGTACGTCATTATTTTTTTCTCTGTGAGCTGAACAAACTTTCATATTAAAAAATTAACTATTTGTACTTCATCTCAACATGTACAAGAGTACCTGTTTAAATTTATATTCAATTCATAAGTGAATTAGATTAAAGTTACAGTAGTGTGAACAATCTGCGCAGACCTCTGCTCTGTGGAACAGTTGATCAGTTAAATTCTCAAGACAGTTCCTTTCTAAAGGTGTCATCTGTTTGTGTGTGGCACCTGGTATATAATCAATCTATTTCTGTCCACCAGTTCTTACAGTATTCTCAAAACATTCTCTATTTCACCTTTGGGTTAATCGATTCCTCAAGGGCAGCCTGGCTTTTTGTATGAATATTGATCTGCTCATTTTATTGAGACCTCAAATTAATATTTCTTGCATATAGCAAGATTGAATATACTTCCGTCTGGAAGTCTGTGCAAGTATTGATATGGTATTGTTATCAAGTGAGTAGTTGTTATGGAAATTTGTTCCCGTTTCTGCCAAACATGTTTGCAGAATGAATTGTCACTTTGTCTATGAACATAACCGAACTCTTGTTACTATTTTTTCTTCCATTATAGTCGAATGTAATCTTTTCAGTAATTTTCATAACGTTTTGCAAATAGAGAAATTATTTCTCATTCACTTTTTATCATCAATATATTTTTTTTAGAAACAAACTACTAGACGTAACAAATGCACAAATTTGTTTATTCAAACTCTCACAATCCCACTTCTCAAATGTTATCGAACTATTTCCACTGGAGGGTTTTCGAAGATGTTTTCATTATCTTTGAATCCAGGATATGTGATCCAAACACATGGTACTTATCAGAAATTTTGTTCGACTCTCTCTGAAACGTTTTTACCCATCTATGCATATTAGTACTTTCAGATAATTTTGTATTACCATGTTAACATCTGTCATAAGAAGTAACAATATCTGAATGAATTTTACCGTTTATTACTTTATTTTATGAGGTGAAGTTACCAGTACCCATTTGGCAATTGCATTGTTTCATCTAACCTGTTTCAGGCTGGGTTTGGTTGAGAAAGAGCAATGTGAAGCCGCTTTGCAAAGGACTAATTGGAATGTTGAACTAGCAGCTTCAGCGATATTGGATACTTGATTAGGAAAAATAATGATTATAATAAAGTTATGTTTAAATATAAAAACAAGCTTCTCAGTGATATCAATATCAATATATGTGCCAAAGATAAGAAAATTGTAAAATTAGTTTATAGGTTGATGATCATAGGAGAGTATTTTCCTAAATGGAAAAATGTGATTTGAGGTAAACTGAGTAGTACGAAGATGAAATTATTTTTTTAGGAGTGTACATATGCATTATTTATGGTTATCTTCATTATATACTTTTAGTTTATATTTAATGTTTGATAATATCAGTTTGACAATTTTGTGAGGAGCTATCTGTTCCTCTTGATCTTAATTGTCAAGCTGTATCAAATTAATTAATAAGTTATACTCAAATAGTTGAGTAATATTTGGAAAGGAGTCCTACTTAGTTCTTAGTTCAATTATTATGACTGTTACTATATAAAATTCGAACAGGAAATCCCAATAATTTCCCAATTTATATTAGGATTTTTATAGAACCTTTTTTCATCAATTAATAAAATGTATTCACCCAACCATAATGTATGTATCAATTACTCTATATAATATACAGTAACCAAACGAAAACATGAACTATTATGGGGAACTGTGTCAACATTTTATAAAAACACAAAGACTTATGAATTTTTTATCAAAGGATATCACTATAAATTCAAAAATAACATTTTTGTTTATTATTATTAATCACTCCTAAAAAATATAACCCCTTTAATTTTTGTTTAGTTCCTCACTTATTACTTTCTCAATTTAAGGTGGTAACTGATAAAAAAACTGCATCCTCATGATAATAAATATTTTTCTGAAAATGTTCTCACCCATCGGAAGCATTTCTACGATGATTCTGTGGCACTTTTTCAATTACACAAAACTTAAGACAGTAAATTTGGTCAAATTACATTTAGTTTTTGACAATTATAAAATACGGAAAATCAAATAAATAATACATAATATAACAAACCATATCCGTCTTTTGTAGATTTTTCATTTTAGGTATTCCCACAAAAATAAGTCGAGGAGTGTCGAATTGAATCAGCTGCGGTGGTAACTAAATCTACTTCTTGCTACAGGTAACGTTGAATAGCCTTCGCGGTCGGTTAGCAGATTTGTTACTAATTGATTTATTCTTGTGAGGAAACCTAAAACAGAAAATCTTCATGACACAACCGGCAACTTTAGGAAGTTTTTCCAAAAGGAATTGTCAGTGAGTAGGTACCAACGAATCACTCCAGAAATGTTTCCTCAGCTAATCTTTATTAGTGAGTGGCCATCACTAAACATATAATCAATGGAGTAGTAAGATAGCAGTAGAAAAAAATTCAAAATTTGATATTTTATTCATTAATTTTTATTTCAGAATACAAATTTTTCTGGTTTGAAGGATTTTTTTTCACTACAACTAGATCAATACACAACTGTGTTAGAAGATTTTATGAATATTTTAACAAATAATATGAAGTTCTCCCGAAGACTTTGAAGGCATCTCTACTCATCTATACCATTATCAAAAATTTATTTTTTCCAATGTACACAAATACTTGAATAATATTTCTGCTTGTCACTTGATAGTTTTTCATAATTGAAGGGAAAATCGTAAATTATCTGATTTTTTTTCTTATTAGTTCTTATGCTCATTTTGAGCATTTTTAGAATTCACAAAACTAGTAGGCAGTATTTTAAAATTTGAAGGCTATTGTAAAGAAAATTATTTCAACTCGATAGGTAGGATCGGAACCCCGTCTGACGTAAAATGAATTCATTGAAAACACTTTTTCCACGTAAAGAAGAAAATACTGTTTAAATTGATTGAATTGAAAGGGGTGTATTTTGAGGAGAAATTAATCTTTTGGAAAAAAAGGTTTTGGCTTTCTACTTCTCTATCTTTATATAAAAAAATGTGGGAATCTTCCAAAGAAAGGAAGAAGGCAAATAATTTCAGACACAAACCGAAGAAAAAGCACTCTCGAAACAGTTACTTTCATATAAACATTGAATTATGTAGAAAACATTTTTCCTATTCAGTTTATACTTCAAGCATTCGTTATGGAATTAAATCAGATATCATTCACAGGATTGCTACAGAATATAGTATATGAAATAGGTGAAATTTCAATTATATGTCATTTTCAATAGTGGACATCCGATGTTTCGTGATAAGACACTTGCCTTATTGCCCCTTCAGCACCAATCTGGACAACATTACATTATGAAGCGATCATTTCGTTCATAAAATTACGACTCTAATGAGTGAATCTACTCACTTCATCAATGACAGTATGTAATGACATTCATTCGCTTATTTGATTTAATCCCAGCCATGGGAAACTTGTTTAAATTGAAAGGATTATCTTTTTAGGAGTGAGATTCATTTTTGGAAAGAAAGGTTTTTGTCTTTCTACTTCTCCATCTTTATACAAAAAAATGTGGAAATATTCCAAAGAATGGAAGAGAGCAATTAATTTAAAAAAATGTGTAGATCATGCCTAGAAGTAACTTTCAGATACAAAACTAGAATAAAAATCCCTCTCGAAACAACTGCTTTCATATAAACATTAAATTATATGATAAAATAATACTTTTGAAATAACTTCTTTAATATCAACAATGAATCATACAAAAAACCCTTTTTCCTGTTCAATTTCTATTCCAAATATTCGTGATGGAATTGAATCAGATATTACTCACAGAACTGCTTCACAATATAGTATATGAAAGAGATAAAATTTCACTTTGGAACTTTGTCAACCATAATGGCGACATACGATGTTTCGCAATGAGACACTTCAGCAACAGCACCAATATGGACAATATTACAAGATGAGGCACTCAATTCATTCACAAAGTCGTCAGGCAATTGTCTTATTCCGAAACATTAAATGTCTGCCATTGAGATGACAGTGTTCCATGTAAGTGATATTTTACCTCTTTTATATACTATATTTATGTAGCAATCCTGTGAATGATATCTGATTCTATTCCATGATGAATGTTTGGGATACAAACTGAATACGAAAAAGTGTTTTTCATATAATTCAATATTCATAATACGGAAGTAGTCGTTTCGAGAGGGCTTTTTCTTCCCGTTTTGTGTCTGAAAGTTACTTCTTTGCATTTACACATCTTTGTAAAGACTTCAATGTGAAATGAATTGTCTCCTTTATTTCTTTGGATTTTTTTTTTGTATAAAGATGATGAAGCGAAAATCTTTCTTTACTAGAAAATACTCTCTCTTGACGCGCATTTCGCTAAACAAGTTAGCATTATCAGGAGATGACGTCATCATGTTCTGGTGTGGGAAAAGTGTTATAGAAAGATAAAAGTATCAACTACATCAAAACAATATCTCAGTCAACTGGCAGTGCCATTAAAATATTTTGAATTGCTCTTATCCTAGCTTGGGTATTAGAAATTGCAAAATCACCATCACTTCCATTAAAAATTAACAGGTATCTGGATTTTTCTAAAGTGTTGAATAGTTCGTGAAAACGCCATTATTTGTTTTAGTTCCAATGGAATTCTATTCAAAAATGAAATAATTTTCATTGTCTTTTGCTCATATATGATTATTACTTCTAGTTTGCTTACTTTATTTTTTTTTTTAATATATTATGTTGATATGTATGTAAATGAATATTTTTTATAGCAGCTGTTTCATTTCACCTTTACCTCATTGAACTAATATTTCTAATAGCATCAGTTACCGTGATTGTTCGGGGGCATATTCATAGGACTGTGTGATGTTCTTTATAATATTGAAAACTGATCAAAAAAATCATGAATGGCCATTTTCAACTGAAGTAACTTTTAACCTCTGAGAAATTAGTACCTAAACTCTCAATTTTTCATGAAGTACCTATGTTCTGGAATTGAAAAAATTATGTAAATTATGAATAGACACTGACCAAGTACTTGATGTAAATCAGTAACGATGTTCATGATAATAATTACACAATTTTCACAAAAACTTTCATTTTTAGACGCGTTTCGCTAACACGGTAGCTTTCTCTGAATATTACAAACTGGGCTACAAATCTTATATACAACAACAGTAGTTACTTAATTGGTTAGTAGTGAAAATGATACCAGGTGGAATTTGTGAATTATTTACACTTTCTGTCCTTTAGCTTCTACATGGATTATATCTTACATAGTTTTTAAATCGTGATCATTCTCCAAAAGGTGGCACGCACAGGTAGAAATGAGTTTTTTGAGTTCAAAACACCTTTTATTTTCGAAAATTCTCGTTTTAAAACTAGTCACAGATAGACAAGGATAACAGGTCAGTTGTCTACAAACTAACATGCGGATCATGTCTAAAAGTGTATGTAGGAAGGACTTCTAGAAATTTAAAACGAAGAATTTCCGAACAGGAAAGGAGTTTTGAACGTAATTGACAAGGGGTCGTAATAGTCGCTGCATTTATTTACTGAACCCTCAAATTAAAGAGGGCTTCAGGAAGGAAATGCTCCCACTGTGACTCATGATTGCCTACTAGGGCAGTCCGCAGCATTCTCTTCAATTTCTGGAACCCCTTTTGACCAGATTCGCCTGTTGGTGATATCCAGGACTCTTTCTGACCCCAATTTGATGTCTGTCACGAAATTGTTCCCAAGCATGTCCTAGGAACATAGCCGCACTGTCAGTGATTGCAATATCTAGAAACCCCCACCGATAACAAATATCCTGTGACAGAAACTCTATAATTGAGAGTCCTCTAACTGTTGAGATTTATCAACCCTTGGGTACTTCCTGCAGGGCCCACTTCATAATAAATGCAAAGGTGCGGGGCTTGACCCAAAATGTATCAATCCCCGAACTAGGTCAATAGTGGCCTTGGTTTAAAAGAAATTGTGAGTCGCCACGTGACGTCTAGCAGATGTGAAACATCAATAATAATATTTTATGACCCCTGTGATGATTGTTGGGTACTCAAATATTTATAAAAAATATGTAAAATATACATCAAAAATTTTCAATGTGGCTTCAATATATTAGTAAACTCAAGAATGTTAGCTAGTTATGGCAATATATTACTAAAGATTATAAATATCGATAATAAATGTTTCAATATAAATTCCCCAACATTGGAAAATTAACTGATTAATTGATTTTTTGATGTTTCTTTTAATAAAAATATTTCATAAAAATGTAATCAAACTCAATAATTGAATAATTTGTAGATAGTATATGCTATGAAAGTTGTGTAAATTTAAATCTACCTAGAGAGGAGATTTTACATTTACTGACCTTCTATACAAACCAAATATCTCGCTTAATGCACAGATAAAAATGCACACTTTAATTATAGTATATAAAAATACAATTAACTTACTGTTGACTTGATAGTGTGTCATAGCGTTATTTTGCTTTCTTTGCAGGATGCTGCTCACTTCCACTTTCTAAATTATCACTGTCCGACAAATTTTATTTTCAATTATTTTAAAAATTATTCATTTAGTAAAACACAGGTTATGTATGTTATGTGTTTCTTTTCTAATATAACATGTATACTGTAGTAAACACAACTGTATACACTATAGCAACCTGCGGCTCGCGAGCCACATGCGGCTTTTTGAAAGGTTATTTGAGGCTCTCGATAAATGTACCCTTGTTCCCTTTTTCATTTTTGTGCCATTATATTAAAAAAATATATATAATCGTTCCGCATTTGTGTCAAAATGTCTTTTCATATACTGACAATAGATATAAAAGACTAAGTACAATGTTGCAGAGATGTACGATGATGAGCGGTTACAAGACTCAATGTTTTTGACTGACCTCATAGAACATTTGCAAACACCGAATTCACAATTGCAGAAGAAAGATGAAATAATATCTGACCTTTCAAAGTATACATTTAGTTTTCAAACTGCATTCCAACTTTTTTAAAAGAACATTAAAAATGAATCATTGTCATTTTCCTCGAATTAAATCTATTTGAAAATTAACATAATTCAAGGTGAGTGCTTCCATTTCCATAACCCAAAAAACATTGAAGAATTAGAATTATTAGAGATGCAAGAAGATAAGCTACACAAATAAAATATAAGTCAATGTCGATTACTGAATTTCAGAAATTTGCACCAGAATAGAAGTATTCTGAATTGAAAAAAGCTGCTTGTAGAATTATTTCAATATTCGGAATAACGTACATATGTTAAATCATTTTATTCCACTTTAAAATTCGTGAAATCCAAACACCGATCAATATCGACTAACCAGCATCTCAAAAAATTACTAAGAAGTGCTGTCACCGATTATTCCCCAAATTTTAATGAATTATTAAGAGAAGTGAAATAAATGTGTTTAATTTTCGAAATTTAAATTCAATACACATATTTTGTACTTTTAATGTTTTCAATAAATATAATTTCGGTAAAAAAATTATACTTTTTCGCATACCTTTTAAATACGCATTCGATTGCGGTTCGCGAAAATTTTCAAATTTTGAAAAATGGATCGGACCATCAAGTATCTTGGCCACTCCTGTACTATAGATATACAAGTTCAGTGTGTCGTAACGCTGAACTAGTGGGAAGAGCGCTGCGAATAGCGACCCGCCGCCACGGCATGCATCGCTACGCCAGCAATCGGTTTTACGTGCGGCTATAGGTGTTTCACATCAAGAGGGACGACCAAAGATTAACTTTTTTTGTAATCGGGTTGATACTCAAAATTTGATATCGAACTTTCGCTCTTCTAATTCCACCTCCAGCGTAATTTTACTTCAGATCTGATTTACGGTCCCTTCGTATCCAATGAATACCGTTGCAGGGTTTGGAAGTATAATCAGATCCATACTGGCTAACACAGTGGGTTGGATGAAGTTACTCGAAGAAGCTCCAGTATCAATCAGGGCTGAGAGATTAGTGGAATGTATTACACGCGAGATTCTTGGTAAAATTATTTCCAGTAAACGACGTTGATCTGCTAGGGACACGTAGCATACGACATCAGAAGGGGATACACGTACACAGGGAGAATGTTTAAGATATTTGTAGTGGTCCCCGTCTCCAGATGGCTCTGGCTTCCCACTGCCAACGATACTGGTCCAGTCTAGTTTTCCGAGGACTCCACCTGAGAGACCAAGCCGTTTCCACCACATTGTTGTGATTTCACGGCGAATAAAGGCGACTCTTGCAATGGTGATTGTACTCGGCCACGGGTTCGAAGATCCTTGCTGTAAGACAGCTTGCTACGGAGGACGATAATGTTCAACTTCTCTGGTTTTTTTAGACGTTATTGGTGCTTTGATTTATTTCGTTTTGGCTGACCATAGGATCAATACTCCGGGTACCTTGCTTGGATAAACGCAAGTCTTTCTCGATGCTGCTTGCATCTTGAATCAAAGTTCCCACGTTAGTGAGTCGTTGGCTTCGGAAAAAGCAACGCAGTTCAAGTGACAGCAGTTGCATTATAACTGACAGAACCTCCCTTTTATGTCTGAACGGAAATAGTATCTTTGCTTGCCCGAACTTATATTAAATACGTTGGCTTTTGTGTTCCGATCCTGAAGTTCGCCATAAAATTTTAAAGTAAGTTCAGCAACCAGTTCCGGGCTAGCGTATTTTTGGGTCAACCTTGAAACCATCATCTGCCAAGTGATCTGCGTATTCGAATAAATCGCAGCCCACTTGGCGGCGTCGCCAGTCAGCTGGGGAAACAGGATCAGAACCCACTCGTCTTATGGTACTCCGCACCTGATTACTTTGGCTGACAACTTATTGATGAAGACCTGCGGGTCCTCATTCTCGTGTTGCGTCCCAGGATTTTCACCTTTTTGTTCTTTCATAGGTCCTCCTGCCCGAGATTGGGAGGACACTTGCTTTTGTGTGCGCCACTGGCTGGATTGTTCAGGGTCCGAAGCCAGATAGAGTCATCCTTGAGAAGGACTATCTGGTCCTTGTGCCACCCTTGGAAGGGTTAGCGTAGTAGGGAGTGAAGAAAGGGACTTTTGTCTCGCCCATACGTAAAACGGCATCCCCTCTGCATCTGTTGAAGGTTTTTCAGAACTTTTCGAGCTCACTTATTCTAACTCAAATGACAGGAAACTAAAGGGGTTCACAAGTGAACTCGGAGCCCCAAAAGTAGTTGATTTATACCGATCTGAAGTTCTCCCTACCACCACTCTACCTTGACCTTGAATGATGCCACACTACCTTGACAAGGTAACCTCCAGATGACTTTGCCTAGGACCTTGAAATACGTCATATAAACTTCAGCCATGTTGAAGGTCGTTCAAGGTCAAATCCCCGACTCAACCTTGAATATCACCCTCAAGTGTTTGTAGTATCTGTTCTTCCACCATACTCACTCCATATAAGACAGGAATCGCCAGCTAGAAATTCAGTTTCGAATTTCCCATCTATAGGGAGAATCACAATGCATCGTTGTAGCGTGTGTGATAGAAGTTTTGGGAGATAACTTACGTCGTCATCAGGCAGTCTTGTAGGCCTAATAATGCCATCGCCGGGCCTTCAGCTAAAAAGCCTGAGTTGGATCTTGTGCCTCCAGCTCCGAAAGAGCAGTTGTGTAGCTGGTGTGATGAAATGATACCTGTCAATCGGATGAATTCTCACCTCAAGACACTAGAACATAGAACGAACGCTTGCACTGAGTTTTCCGATGACTTCAAACTCATCAATAGCACGTTCAATACAGGATTACCAGTTATCGAGTTTTGAGTAATCATCATATGGACTATGCATTATTTTTCAATGAACAGCAAAAAGTTGTTAATTCAATCGAGAAAGTGGTACATATCCGTAAAGCTGTGAAAGTGAACATGAAAGTTTTTGGAAGATATGTATTGCAAACACAGGAATTATCCTATGTGAAAGGCTTCAAAAGCCCTAATAAAATTGTTGACCTATCCCAGGATCTAGAAGCAGTGTACGATGAGTTTGTTGATGTTTTATCTGCATGAGCTATGGAATTCCGAGAACGTGATTCAGGTATGTAATCTTTCGAAAAATATGAATACATGTAGGTAACTCGACAAAAATATTTTTATATAGTGGACTCTTGAAAAGATCATGTTCATTGAGGTTACGCTACCCCGCTACGAGGGTCGTCATATATGAAACTTCCAAAATTTGTTGAATTGGTGGTGAATGTCAGGAACGAGGACCAGCATCGTTTCGCCTGAGCAGTGACGTCAGCATTCCCGAATATACGAGAAATTCTAATGTTCCATCATATCCGCATTTTTTACCCGTTTTGAATCTATCAGCTATAGATTTTCCATTGAAATAACGGGATATTTACAAATTTGAAGATTTCAATGATTGCTCAGTCAATGTTTATTGGTTAGAAAATTATTTTGAAAATAATGAAGTAAGGTATGAAATTATTGGTCCTTCACATCATGCCCAACGAAAACTTAGGACATGTCAATCTATTATACACTGTGTCCGTGAAGTATGGAACAAATTCATTTTTAGCTAAACAGGTCATTTTAAGAAATAATCCTGAAACACGTCGATTTTTGATGTTAAT
>WOGR01006135.1:0-13287 GCA_015342045.1 Leptinotarsa lineolata | reverse complement strand
AACATATTGTAAAGTAGTTAAATAAAATCTATCTATCTATCTATCTATCTATCTATCTATCTATCTATCTATCTATCTATTTATCTATCTATCTATTGATTCAGATATTGATTATCTTGGTCAAAATTATTGGTGAAATCTAATACCTTCTTTGAACGTATGAAATTCAAATTAAATCAATAACTCAAAACACTCTCTCTATGCGGGAATCACTTGTAGCTACATGCTGAGCTGTAGTATCTATTCTGACATCGGTGAGGTCCTCCAATCTTTCAGACACAGTGCACACTCTTCAGAGGAGGTGTGGAAATGAGCGCATATAATTGGAAATACTACTTTCCTACATACTGAAAACGCGATAATTCTAGAACGGTGCTTCCTAAGAAAAAAAGTGTTGATACCATATTTGTAGACAATTTTACGGTCTACAATCTTTTTCTGTATCATTTTTCCGTTAACTCCCACCATTCGAAATATATACGCAAAAAACAAAAATGTGTGACTTTTGACCTCGAATAAAAAACAACGCACTAGTGGGATCGATTAGGGCTTTCGGCATTTCATTTATAATGACGTTCTTAAGGTCTGTACAGAAATCCAGCTCGTTGAAAATCAATACAGAGTGGAGTGCCTATTTTGTCTGGACCAATCATTAGGTGAACTGAATCTATTTTAACTAACTTTCAACAGAATTGATATTGTAGATGACGCAACTTGGTCCCATTTTTTCCTTCAACCCTCCGGGAGCGAGTTAAGTGCTAATAACCCTGACGATCGTCCTTGTTTGTCCCGTTTGCGATAAAATCTGCAATCTGTTAACAAGCGTCAGCCGAGGAGCATTATTAAAGAGATTGATTAATATATGAGAATCCCTCGTCCGCCTGCGATCGACTTTCGACGAAATTGTGTGTAACGACGAACAAAGGAAAATCGCTGAATTATGAGGCGGTTTGACGCTATGAAATTCACTTGTTTGCTTCGCCGGGATAATTTATCCATGTTTTAATCGACCGCTGGACGTGTTTGGGAATCAATCCGATGATGTACTACCGTACAGGCAGTGACGTAGGCGCGGAATTGATATCATAACTTTTGTAATAACTGCCATTGTATTAGTAACGAAAAAATTTCATTCATAGAAAATATAAAGTTAATGCATAACAGATATCCTCATTTAGGTCAGTCAATAAGAAACTCGATATTTTTTCAACAGACTAAACTTTGAATCAATTCATAATTGTCGACCTTTAGCGGTCTCACAGGAGACATTGTAAGCCCCACGTAGACTAAACATACCGATACACTCACATCCGGCGATAAGTATAAGACCGGGAACGAAAAAAACGCAAGCTAAGGGTGTTGGTCACGAAATCTGGCCATACTTGAATAGGCGGGCTCGCAAATTTATTTACAATAACAACTGACTAATGACTTCGATGAAAAGGAGATATAGGTCTTAAGGAGGAAGGGTTATGAATAAATTGGGCACTATTGAAAAGATGAGACTTATCAAGGAACGGGTCGAGGGAGGAGTGTTAGAGATGATTTAGCGGACTTGGGACACTAATTGAGAATTTGTCAGTTTTTAGAGGGGAGTTGGGATTTGACCCTCGAGCAGGACGTTCTGAAGTTTTGAATTAGCACTTGCGATTTGAACTTTGAGCGAGACGGTTCTTCGGGCGAAACGGTCTCGCGTAGTAAAACAAAATTTAATTGGTATACGGGAGTTTTCGAATCGACCATCGGCGATTCAGATAGATTCAGTTCAGCGTTTCGCAGCGGATGTGAAGTATAGTGAATTTGTGGTAAATCGCGGTCAGGGAGTTGATTATTGTGTTTACTGTTTTTGTGGCACTCAGAACAAGCTATCATTGTACACGGATACCGTTCCAGAGAGGGAGTATCAGGACCTAGTAGAGTATCGTGATTCAGCTTGGATTTTTACTAACCCCCATGTTGTTCCCCCTTTTTGTATGTGTGAATATCAGAATAGTAGTACAATGTTCAGTTCTAAAAATAGTTCGTCGGTCAGGCAAGTTCAAATAATCATATCAGAATTTCCGCCAAGCTTGAATAACGAATTTACGGTTTTCTTGCAAGTTGGAAGTCTACCATATGAGGGAAAATAGACATAATCTTCCTTTTTGAGTTCATAACGAGACATCCCTTGGTTTGAGCTTTAGCTATTATAAACGAGATATTATGTTTAAAATTTTGTTTTATTGTTTTTGCTTTACTTTCATGTTATATTTTCTGAACTCGGTTATTTGCTTGGTTCATAAACATACCTGTTTATTCTTTTATTTATGTTCGTGATATAAACATTATCTGAAGCCTCTTTTATTGTTAATGGCTCAATAATTGAGCTACTCCCGCACCATTTCAGGATAGGGGAAAAGCCTATAGCCGAAAATATCAGTGTACAGCCTCGTTTTGGAGTAGAACAGGTAAGGAAAAGACTCAGCCAAAAGGTACAAGGTGTGGTTAGGTTTCAAAAAGACCGGCTAATTGATTTAATGTGAAAAATAAAATAAGTCCATCAGAAAAGAAAGATCATCGGTATTACACTTCTTTGATATTACAAACTAGCGACTTGCCCCAGCTCCGCACGGATGCAATGCTGAGAACGTTTCTCCAAATTGATTTAATCTCTAGCGATTCAAATCCAGCGTAAATCGCTGCTTTCGCACAGGCATCGCTTTTGGAGGTCTGGAGAATTTTCGTGCAGTGTTTGTGCTCTTCCCTCAAAAAAGTGTGTTTCTTATTGACATTTAAAACATTGATGATCGATGTTTCGAAAACATTGCCAGATAACTCACCTAAAATGTTGCGATTTCACTATTTTTTAACATTGCGACAAGGTAGTTCCATTGCAATTTTTAAAATTTTACACGTTTAAAACTCGGTGTGGCAATATTTCTGTCGAGAGTGATTCAGAAATTCTGTGATGTTGTTGAAGAAGGCAAAATAAAAACAATTTGGTGACTTTTGGACCCGTGCCTTTTGTGAAATAAAATAAATTAATTAATAAATGCAACAAGACAGACGTCCAATTTCACCTTGCATGATTGGCACCCCTTCTATCACCGCATGCTTGATATGGTAATTTAATCACTGCAAATCGCCGGGGTACTTTTTGAAAGAACACCAACACCCTTGCTTCCTTGATTTTCGTCAGGCGGACGTGCGATGGGCGAACAAGAGACCGTGTAATCGATACGTTGAAATTTTGTTTAGCCCAGTTAAGGCTTTAAAATGGTTTCAACCCGAGGGTACTTTTTTACTGACTGCTATTTTCATGCTCTGTTTTGTCTGTCGTTAAAAGTCCATTTACTGATGATTTATTTTGTGCCTCGCACGCAATTGTTTCAGGGGGTGAGTGAGCGAGTGAGTTTTAGCCTCATTGAGATGTCTATAATATTCTCTCCATTTTTATTCTCGAACTTTTCCAAGTTTATGAACTTTTGAATCGTCATGTTCAATCTGTCAAAACTAATCTAAATTGATCTTATTTCGTTTTATAACAGTTTTGTTTCTATTGTTTATGACTTTGAAAAATAACTACTCTTTAGTAGACAGACCTACCTGAAAGTAGGATGCTAGGGGGTTGCCTTTTATATTTCGTTTACCTCTCAATTTGTTTTTTACGCACGGGAATAAAAAAAAGTCATTCGGTGCCACGTCAGGACTATACGGCGTATGACTCATCAAATCGATATTTTGGGTGCTCAAAAATGCAGTTGTTTGAGCCGATGTGTGAGAGCTCGCACAAAGGATTACACCACAAATAGGAAGGCAATTAAACTAACACAAAATTTTTCTGATATTACAGTAAATGTTTTTCTCGTTGAGCTCCTGGCAAAAATAGAGTCTATTTTTAGTTTCAACCCTGACGCTTCGCAAAGTATCGCGAGTAATTGTTGCACACACTCCTGAATAGAGTGACACTGAGTTTTGTAGACTTTAGATTTTAGGTAACCCTATAGGAAGAAATCTAAAGGAGAGATCTGGTGATCTTGGAGGCCATTCCACAGATCCTTGGCGCCCTATCCATCGTCTTCCATAAACAGTATTCAAATAAGTCTTCACAGCAACCGCAAAATGAAGAGAAGCTTCATCTTGTTGCAGAATAATATACATGTCAAATTCGTCTAAGTTTTTTTCGACAGTTGACAATATCAGTGGATCTACCACTGTTTCCAGCATTTCCAAATAGAAGGCATCCTTCAGATTTTCCTCAATAAATAACTGACCTATAATGTAGTCCCCCAGTATTCCTGCCCACACATCCACTTTTTGGGGAAACTGGGTATGAGTTCCGTGAAAAAGTCGAGAATTTTCAACGGACTAGTATCTCACATTTTTTCTATGCACATGACCCTTTGAAAAAAAGTTGTCTCATCACTGAAACAAATGTGTTTCAAATAGCTGGGATTTTGCAAAATATTCTTTGAGACAATTTCACAATATTCTAGACGGCGGTCTGGACCATCGTCCGTCAGTTTATGCACCATTTTTATTTTGTGAAGATGAAATTTTTTTCTTTAGAATTCTCAACACCGTCATCTGCGAAACCTCACAATTCAAGGCAACAGTACTACTCGATGATGGGGGGATAAAACCCCCTATCAAATGAGCTATCACTCACTACCTCATGCTATTTAAAATTTCCGAAAGGATTGCCCCCTTTTAATAAGGAATGAAATTAGGGGTTAACAATTCATACAAAAATGTACATTGTAGAAATGAAAACTCGACATGTCTTGGCAATTTTCCTAACGAGTTAGATAGAGGTGGTAACACTTATGATGCGCACTGTATTTCGAAGCAGTAAATACTCATGTTTAGGTTGATAAAGAGACTTCAAATGAAGATAAAAATTTGCGATTCGTAATCCTAGAGTTAGCAGAGAAAGCATTACATTTGTCACAGTTAGAAGGACCAGACCACAAATGGATAGTGGAAGTAAAAATGCATGACGTTGTTTGACACCGCTTCCCGATCCACCACCCGCTTTTATATCAAAATTATCGATGGAAAACTGCTGCTGCTTTTGCTCTGGTATCGCATTGTATGACAGTTGGAGACCATATAAACGGGATTCCATATCGATTCCTATATTTAAATGGGGGTTATGAGCCGATGCACATCTACTAAATTACACTTACCTGGCTATCAGTATTGCGATCCTTGCACCAAATCGCAGAAAAGATTAGTGAAAAGAGATCCAGTTGTCAGTAAACTAGATTTTGCATGCAAAAACACGATATTGTATATCACAGAATACCGACAATCTTGCTGAAAGTGCTTGGAATCGATTCAAAGCAAAAGACGCTGCTATTGGAGAAAAAGGAGCTGCCTGGTTAATTTCGAATGAAAGGAAAGCGCTGATTTGGTATGGATTGTGCGTCACCATCGAAGCAGTCACACATACAGAAGAAAAATCGTCCTATTGAAAAACAAGCTGAAAAAATATTGACAGCTTCTAAGGTAATAGCTTTTGGTTTTGGAATCGTTAAGAAAGTGCGTAATGTTCTATACAAAGCGAGAGAAAGTGAATTTGTTGTCAAAAATTCCAAAAGAGCAGCTGAACTTGCACTCAAAGCAGCACGCAAATATACGAGGGCTGCAGGTGGGAAAAAGAAAATTCGCACACCGCGAATCATACCGATTCCTAAAATTGGTGAAATACTACCACTCATTCCAATTTTTGCTGGTTTATCAGTTTATCAGCTACTACTGGCATAACGAAAGCAGTTCATGCAGCAAGAGCGAGTAGGGAGCAGTTGAGTGAGACAAATCGCCATTATAAACACATGAAGGCAATTGCTCGTGGTAAACAAGAAAGTGACATCTACTTGAAGCCTTACCGTAAAGGACTGGGACTCTATTTGAATCCTCAAAATTCAAAAAACTCATGAATTTGCTACCTCAAAGAGCTATCTCCAACATCAACCTTATCTATCACTCTGAGAAAATGTTGATTCCGTATTTTCGTGGGGTATGTATACGTGACGATTTGCCAAAATCAGGACAACTCCGATATGAATCAATCCTAGTAAATTTAGATGATTTAAAGAAATTCCAAATATAGACGCTGCGGCGGTAGACTTTTTGCATGCTTGTTATTGATAAATCGTATTATAATATTACCTTTCGTTTGGAGATTCTGTTCCGAGGGTTATGTGTTCACTGTCAACAGTATATGTCTATCACACACTAAACGATGAGTCATCCGAAAAGAGGAGAGAGAAGGGTCTGTCCGAAATACGGCTAGCGCTGTGGGTTAGAGTTAGTGAGAAGGACCTTGCTTGTCGTATGCATGAAATAAAGGGAAGCCAGACAGACTGGCGCCGTAAGGTGTTACGTAACGAAGTGGTTCACCCTCCCAAAAATTAAAAAATCGCTAATGTAATGTACGTAGCCGGCGAAATTTGACCATTCATCATTTTTTTTTCAACAACCCACCTATACTCTATGCAATACTCGTTTACATTATTCATGGACGCGTAATGATCAAAAGCTTTGGTATTTTTGATCGAATGATGGAACTGGCTGAGCCCAACCTTCATAACGATATGTGGTCGAGAGTTTTTCATCAATCCTCCTGTCGACATATCTATATATAACTTTTAATCCCTTTGTTCGCGCTGAATTCGAAATCGGATTTCCGCGGATGAATTCCGGCCCGATACCTCCGAATAACTATAATTGAATATTTTAATGTAATTGAACGAATTCCGATTATTAATGAATCATACGTGTATGGCAGTTAACATTGTTCGTCGGAAACAATGCCCTATTATCAAAATATATATGTTTCGACTGTAATCCGTTTATTCGGTTTTACATATCGACGGGTTTCGGTTTTGTTATTTTATCCAGTGGACTGTGACAAATAAGTAGAATGCGATTGCAAGTGAGTAACATTACGTCGCGTTATCAAATATATATTCCATATATTCCAATGGGATCACGATAATTATATGCTTGACAGCAAAATTTCTGATAAATTATCTGGTTCGGAGGACCAAACTATATTTTTATCAGGCTACCTCTATTTTCAAGCTCATAATGATTACTGGTTGAGGGGCATTAGGTTACCCCTGTCGATTGGGGTGTCATATGTGGATGTAAGAGTCCTTCTTATATATCGCATCATTCGTGCTAAACACTAATTGCAATTCAAACATTATAAAAACAATTTCACCAACTTATTCAATGGACCTGTAACAAACTAATTACTAATTTCCACATTGAAAAACGGATTCAACAAAGGGGAAGAATTGAATTCTATTTGGTCAGTCGGTAATTTTCCGAATTTCTCAATCTAATAATTTTGATGTATTCAAGAAGATTGAGTTTCAAACCTTTCTATTCCAAATGTAATACATCATAGTCGTGGAATAATTTATGCCCCTCTGCCAAAGGACCTTTTGTAATTGTTGATTTGTTTCTATGTTCTTTCATTCTTTAGGTGAAGGTTCTTTCCATCTGGCCAATATAAAGTTTTGGGAAAGAACCACAAGTCAACTTAAGAACTCGTGATCCATCGGAGACCAAAGTATTTTTGTTATTATTGAATTGAATGTGTGAATGAAACTGATGAAATTGTGGATAATTTTGAGATGGAAAAATGGTGAGTAGATATAGAATCTCCTGTTTTACTACTGGGTTAACGGCTCAATTGTTTCATTTGGCGGAATACTGAAAAATAAATTTTGCAAGTCAAACGGAATGAGTTTAGCGTTATCAGAAGTGTTTTCAATGTTAGTCATCAAAGACTATCTTCTTCTTTCCCTCTCTCGGCGTATTTTCAAAAAGTTGAACATGAAAGTAGCCCTCAAAAATATATTGGTCACACTAAGCGAGGCATTAATACTTGTTTCAAAGAGCACGTAACGCATATCTGACTTCAACGCCCGAAAAAATCTCGAAACGCCTTGTATAACATCCATAGAATAAATGATAAGTTTTCGAAATTGTTGAGATTGGCGCACGACACTAGATTTTTGGATCTTTCGCGGGAAAACTTCCCCCATGATTGTACCCGAAATCATTGATGTGTGTCGGAAAGTGGAAGTTCACCGTACTGGATATAGAGACAATTTGTAGCATTCTTCACCCCTTGAAGACGCCAACTGGGTTGTGGTTCAGTCACCTTAGTCAAAATTAGGTAAGTATCTCGGAGATTGAGATAGCCAGTAGTTAACTCGTATAAACTTGAATTTTGACTTCATAATAGTTGCCTCAAAACCTACATATGGAAGGTTGTACTCGATTATAAAAATCTAAAAAATTAGATACGTAAGTAAAATAATAATTGAATATTGAATATTGCTATTCAACGTGGTAATGCTGCTTCGGTCCTTGGAACTATTCCTGCTTCACATGTTCATGAGGAAGAATTTTAAGAACGATGTTTTAGCGATGAGCGTGAACAAGAATTTTTCCTACTTATTCACCAAACTCAAACACCTCTTCACGCAGCTGCAGTTTTGTAAGAATGGATCATTTTTTCGCACCAACCGATTTCCTAGAGTCTTTGAAGTCCACTAGATACTCTTCAGGACAACAAGAGGATTGTTCCAAATTTTTGGAGTTCTTCTTGAATAATCTTTTGAACAGGAAAATAGCAGATTCAATACTCCTGACCGCTCTGGATTGAATGATTTCGTACAGTCAATATCGTCTTGTGTTCGTAGATCTTTTGCTGGAAAAATCCTCAGTAATTTAATTTGTAGTTAGTACATGTTCAAGAGTTAGCAAAAACGTATGTGAATTTGTGGAATTTCATCTAGCGTTTTCTACTATGTTTGATAACCAGTCCGTGCAGAAATTTTTGTTGAATCATCTGAAAATAGAACGTTTAACGGGTGATGATCAACTGTATTGCCAAATTTGCGCAAAACTGACTGACTATTATAAGACAACAAGTATAGCTGAGGCACCAGTCAATCTGATAATAACACTGATATAATCTCCCAACATGACTCAACCTCAGACAGAAGCACCAAACTCTTACGAAGGTTCGCCATAGATGAACACTTCAATCTAGCAGACCACTATTATAATCTTCATGCAGTCATTGTTCATTATGGTTCTGGTGTTGAGTGTGGTCATTATTACGCTTTGGTCAAGGATGAAACGGGCTGGTTTAAGTTTGACTATAGTCATTTCACAAAATTTTCTGGTGATATCTTGATATAATGTAATAGTTAATTGAAAATGAAAATTATCAATGAGTAGATATATATTTAGTAATGATTAATGAACTTTATATGGCGTGTTTTAGACCGTGACTACCGATTGATGTTGAATGATGCTCTAAACACGCTCTATCCACTTTCTATCTCGAAAACGAATCAAGTTATAAAAAGATTTTTGAAACAAAAGTTGAAGGAAATTCAATCCTTCACAATATTGATAATGGATATAAATAGCAAATGACTCATAGGAAACGAGATATCTGCAAAAAATGTTGAAAAAATCGATTTTTGTGACTTTTGACCTTAGATTTCAATAGTGGCGTACACCCTACCATATGTAAGTTTCGAGACCTCTTTTAGGATGTCAAAATACAAGTTCATACGAGTTTATAGCTGGGTATTTCAAATTCCGAGGTGAACTCACTAATATGACTGTACTATAGAGAAACGCCTGTCGACGTGCTTGTTTTGGATGTACCAAATTCATCTAAAACCATCACCGTGTATCGCGTACGAATCCAACGGTTCGAACATTACGAAATCACGTCATACACGAACGCAGCATGGAATTATCTTCATGTGAATTGTTTAATTAGTCCGCAATATCCTGTTGATACGGTACGATTTAGCAATAATTATGATACTGGCAAGAGGAAGTTACCGCTGAAATATATGCATTGTCTCTTTGTTGTAGCAAAACAGTATGTGGCGAAGTAGAACTCTGTATACGTAAATAGGGGTTCCGCAATCAGGGCCATTATTATCTGGAGCACTTTGTGAACGACGATGGGATTGCAAGTTTGCAATTCCGCTTATACCGACGGCATCGTTTCAAATAATTTGTTTGTAGTGCTATCCCCTGAATGAGTCTCAATCAGTCTGAGAGCTGACAGTCAAAGACCCGGAGAAAGGTCTTTCTCTGCCAGATTGTACATATTTTCGATAATAAAATAGAAATGTCGGATACTTGATGAAAATCCATATTTAAACTCATCATTACAATAATACAGTTCATTGCATGATTTTCACTATAAAGGGTTTTTCAAAAACCGCAACACGTGCTATATAATAGCTTCCTCAAGCGTTAAAACTAAGTTACTTCTGAATAACAAACTATTTTATACTTTAACATATTGAATGAATGAGTTTATTTGAATAGGAAGGACATCCTAATATACAAACATTACATTAACATTACATTAATGCATTGGTTCAATAATATATATACAAGGATAACTTGAGTCTAACTCTAAGTCAAACATAACTTCAATACATTGCTTTAATAATACATGTCTAGCCGAGTGTGAAAAACCCATTTCAGAAATAATAATGATCACAAATAAATAATAAAGCCAAAATTCTATTTTATTCAAAATCTAATAATTGAATATTATTCATTTTTATATAATTATTCAATCTGTCCTTGAACATATGTAAACTTTTGCTGCTTCTTATATCTTGAGGTAATTTATTGAATTGATTTAAGCCTTTATAAAATAGAATTTTCATTGAACTTGTTACATTGCATTTTGGCAAATGAAAATCATTGATTTGTCTTGTATTATAATTAGGTGTGCTAAATGTAATGAATTCACTAAAATATGATGGTTGCATATTATTAACAGTTTTGAAAATAAATATCATTACTGCTTTATACAACCTATCTTCTACTGCGACCCACTGTAGAGCATCCAGCATAAATGTTATATTGGTATACCGGTTGCATTTCAGAATCACTCTCATGCCTCGATTTTGTAGTTTTTGTAATGACATAATTTTGTTTTGATCTAAACCATATAACAGTGTACTGCAATAATCAGAATGTGGCTGTATAATCGTGTTATATATAGTGATTTTGGCAGCAGTAGACAAGTGAGTGGAGATTCTTGTAAAAAAATAAAGCTTTTTTATTATCAATACCTCAACACGAAATAAGTTTTGGGTATATTGAAATAAGTTTTGAGTGTATTTTATCGAATTTCTGTAACCACATGATTTTAGTTTATTTTGTCTTAATTGTTGTAATGTACTTGGAAGCGATAACATTTTTGAATAGAGAATGAAGAGACCTTTCAAACGAAATACCACAAACCTATACTTCCCATTTGAACATTTGGGGGTTGAAGGTAAGGGTTGCATGTTTACTTTGAAAAACGTCAAACTATAATTTGAATTTGACGTGTTTCGGGATTTTTTTTATTATGCAAGTAATCGAAATAATGAATTCATTCCATTTGGCTTTCACACACTGTATACACAAATTTATATATGGACAAATAAGAAAGAAGCATCTACAAGTATTGCATCTGCCATATTCTATCTTGTAGGAAAATTAGAGAGATGATTGTTCCAAATCAGGAATATTTATTTTCTGTGTTTATATCTCTCATGTACTTATTTTTTTCATTTCTATTCATAATGTACTTTTACTAGAATTCATTCCAAACAGAAACCGTACACACGCAGAATGCGAATCATCGACCCACCAGAGGTATGCCACTCAAAATTATTATTGAAATGATTTTATATAATGCGTCTCCCAAATGAAATTCCCCAAATAGCGGTTTTTATTACTCATGAAATGATAAAATTCGGGCTCATAATACTCAACCACACAAACCATTTCGACTAATCACGATTTATGACATTCCTGTGACCTAGAAAAGAACGAAGTTGACTTATTTTATATGTTTCTACATTCGTTTTTGGTTTACACAGGGAGATTTGAAAAGTTTTCTCTAATATGGGACAGAAGACTTTTTTGTGGAGATATTTGGAGTTTTTTAGCGACCTTCAAGGGTATTATTTGTCTTCAATAATTGAAAGTAAAAAAAAATTGTGATGGAAAACTTCATAGGGTTGTGGAAAGGTTGAAAAATGGGTATTAGAACTTTCTCTGTTTCTTACCACTTACTAATGGCTTCATCCATCAATTTATTGTAGAAAGGGTCACTTTCTAGTTCACTCAGTTTATAATTGCGTGGATTCAATATATTTTTCAGAAAAAAAGAGAGAGAGCTTAGAATTTTTGGCATTCATCTCAAACTTTTTGGCATTCATCTCAAACTCTTGAAGATAAAATGTATGTCCGTCACACTGTTCGCAAATTTCATTCTAAACCCTGTTCGATTGTCCATTGTCATAAACTGTGGATGATATGTTGTTTGTAACTTCACACTAATGCCTCATAATCGGCCTCGAATTGCGTTGGGCATATCTAAGTTGATCGAAATCTATATGAAAATAAACTCTATTTCAGTGACAACACTAACGCAAATATGCTGAATCGCACACATTCCTGCAACTGCAGTAAATAAAACTGCGTTACTTTTTGATTAAATTTTTTTCGGCAAACTGAATGCAATCAATCCCTCGATGCAATTTAAATTAAAAATCAGACGTCGACTATAATTTAAAAAGCGCTCATGCCTGTGTATCCGTCGGATCGAGTCTGGCTACACCTTTTATTCATGCAAGTCAGGCGAGAACGTTGCAACCCTTGCCAAAAGTGGTGGATCTCGACAGAGATCGCTGAATACCCATGCATCGTTCTGGATAATTTCCCTGCAATTTGTGGAACACGATTCGAAAACGAAATGGAAAACGTTTCGGAAAATATTACACAGATAACCGTTTTGGCGTTTGTACAAGGTTTTCGGAATAACTCAGTCGAATATTTTGTCTTTCTTCTCACTGAAATTAGGTAAGTGAAAGTAAGTAAGTAAGTGAATGTATTCAATTAAGGTAAAAGAAAGATAAATATTTGTCTATGAGAGAAGAAAAATTATTTTAAGAAACAAACATTCAATTCAATTTAATATTTGGAATAATTCAATTTTTTCGGACTTCAATAATCATCATTCATATCTATTATCGATAAATTTGAAATTTATTTTAGTTTATGATATGAATAAATAATACATACCATCAGCTAACCTCAAATTCTAGGAACGTACTCAAAGTATTACATAAAAACCACTTTAACCATTCAAAATCACAGTAAATTATCTTCAAATCGATAAATGGTTAATGAATATCAGTCACCACGATATATTATTTGAAAAATTATATATTTATA
>WOGR01006134.1:0-13287 GCA_015342045.1 Leptinotarsa lineolata | reverse complement strand
ATACATCAACATTCATTGTTTAAATTTTAAAATTCAATACCTATCACGAACTAAGTGAAACTAAATACAGAATTTTTCATATCAATAATTTTGTAGCTAAAAGTATAAAAAGAATTTAAAAAAGTAAAAAAGTAATCAACAACCGAATAAAACATGATAAGAATCAGTATGGAGTACACACCAGAAGTTTTTATCATGAAATAATACATATTTTTTTACTTATTGGATTTTAAGGATGTGCCTCTATATTCATTTTGAGTAGTATATTTGTAGTTTGTCATTTATAAACTTTTCAGTTTATTCTGAAACGAATTTGTATTCCAAATTAGGCATATTTCTCAAAGATGATTAATTCTTGTTAACAACAACCAATAAAATAGTCTGATTTGTCAAAGATTATCGTAACTTATTGCATTTGTCAGATTTCAGAAAGCATAGTAAAATATATTTCACACGAAATTATATACTGAGTTGGACATAAATTTCACTGATCATCTAGATTTCCTATACACAAACTCAAATCCTCATATATTATTTGTTATGGTAAGTTTTTTCCAATATCCATGTATATTGGTCAAATCAACTTCTGAAACTCGTTTTAGACACGCATAAAAAATATTGCTGAAGATCGGATATGTAGAAAAATATTTTGTTCGAAATGTTGTTAAACATTCTCGAATCATTTCAAAGTAAGATGTTATAGTAGACTTAACTGATTTCAATGACCATTAGGTATTGAGCAAGTTAAATTTAGTCGACATACACTCAGAAAACCATACACAATTAGATAGACATAAAAACACTGAAAAGAGAGCCTGTTATGATAGAACTTTCTCCACCTTATATAGAGCAGTTCATTCAACATAATCTGAGTGCCTTTTGGTGCGCTTGCGCAAATAAATTGTTTTATTATATTTCAATACAACCAGAGATATACCGAGGCAATAGGCTTTGAACTCAGCAGGATGCTGAGTATTGGGGTTTTATCATTTTAACACTATACTCGTACTCACTAAGCAACAGACAAAGTAGTCTTAAGCGTGAATCTTTCAAACCGTGGGATGTGTTCTGGGAATTCATTCCACTTCTTAGTTATTTCCATGAGAGAAAATCAAAAGGCTACAAATCCTGTGATCGTGGAGGTCACTGAATCCTCCTATTCTACCTATTCTCCCAATCCATTACCGCGAAAAATGGTCCAAATCAACATATATAGTGATGTGAAAGGCAGATTTGAATTGCCTGGAAAGTTCTCAAATTGATCTGCTCTTCGTTTTCAATAAAATGTTTATTATTGTTGGGAAGTTTCAGTATTTGATCAACTGATTATTAAATAAGTATTGAAGAAACTTTCATTAGTAAAATGTAATTCTTTACAAATTATAAGCCGAAATTTAAAAATTTCAAAACAATTTTAAAGTACGTTTCAACGGCTTGAAAGAAAATCTGCCTCGATCCCAATGACATTTAAATATTCTGGGATAGTTTCTCTAACATGTTGACGTAGTCCTGATAAGGACTTTACCTTAATTTTGCCACTCTGTTTATACATAACACTACACCAAATGGAAAGTACTCGTAATTCATGAAAATGGACCAAGCAACTACGATTACTCAACGATTGCTTTTCTAGTATTGTGTTGAGTACAGGTCTTAACCTCAATTGGTAATAATGAAAGTTTCAATTAATATTTTCAGAGCGAACACAGAAATATGGAAGTGTAAGTTATTCAACACATTAATTACTTATTGAAAGGGGAAGACTGATCGTATTGAATGAGAAATAGCACAAGGTGAACCGCAGATTTCCCATCCATTTAATGACGTTAATTGGTTTAGACACGCATATGAAGTTTTTCATGTTTCTAGTAAGAGCTTTTTATGTAAAATATGGGCAAGGTTAAATTGTGAAACACATTTAAATTGCAGAAACTATACCAGTGATATTAGCCGCGTTGTAATGAGAAATATCTGAAAAGTTTTAATTGACTTCCCAACGAGGATTTATATTTTTATTTCAACCCCCACGAAGTATCAACTGTTTTTGCATATTTTTATATTTTCTATAGGGGCCGGAATACATATGGCGGTATTTTTTTAAATAGACACCCTGTATATATGTTCAACACAATACCAAAATTATACACAAAATATTCTGGATGTTCCCGATCGTTCCAGATCATTCCCAAACATTCCAGATCATTCCCCAACATTCCAGAATGTTTCTGATGGTTTCGAAAGGGTGTTGTTGGAAGCTCTCCAACACCCTCGACTGATCTAGAACTTTCTGGAGGGCAAAGCTTCCAGCCTTTATATCTTCAAAAGCACGCCCTACAATTTAAAACGTGAAACTTCTTCATGGACAAGCTGACAATAAGACAGATAAAACTGTAAGAAGTTTCCTTTCTTTAAATATTGTTTCTTCAAATTCAGACCAACACTCATAAGCTTTAGGTGGTCCATCAGCGGTGAAAAACAGAGTAAACGTCCAAAGTTTGTCGATAAGTGCTTCCAATCGAACGGATCGATGACCAGTTTACAAATTACATTTATTAGCGAGTCCGCAAAAACGCAAACGCATACGCAATCGAGGAAACGGTATATTTAACGAATGCCCCTCGAAGGGTTCACCCATCACTTGCATGACAATGAGAGAGTTGAAGAAAGTACGTTGAAAAATTACATTTCGGCAGTGGCACGGCTGCATCAGAGGAGAGACTCTACATTTCATGACAGGTATAATTGGAACCTCTGTTGTAAATTAAATCTAATGAATACACTTCTTCCACACCAGTACCAAAACACTGTCTATTGAAGCACGTTTTTCAAGCAAGTTACGGGATGACTCAAAACTAAATCTAAGTAAAATCCTTTTTATCAATATAGACCAAGATGCATAGAAGTACCATGGTGTGAAAACACTGAATCTTCAGCACACTTGATTCTTCATGTAATAAAGAGATCTAACGTACTTGGGGATTATATCCACAGAGGCACTAAGCAAACACCAATGTTTACATTTAGAAACGTTTCTTGTTCCATCTATCAACAAGTGTATCCAAAGTTGAGGCTATCATATTTCTCGCGTCGAGAGTTTTTGACAAAACAAAAGCGAATCGGTAAAAAGTATGAAGGTTTCCAATGAGCATTTTTATATAAACGTACAACTTCGGAAAAGAGGATTATTGAATGCGTGTCATTAAATTACTTCCTATTACCAGTTATTCAGTTAGTTCAACCTGGTTTCTAGATCTCTTTCCACATTTTTCAATTTCTAAACTTCGGAAGGCGTCCAAAAGCCTTTGATGCCTGTTGTCCTGCGCTGGTCTCAACAATTTCTCGTGTGTTTTGTGTCTAAAACCGAATATGTCAAACACGTTCTTTGAAAGGCGTTATTATGGCTCAGTTTGACCAATGTACTTTTTGTCGCAATTTCGTAAATCCCAGACTTTTTCTTTCAAGCCATCTTATATTTTAGCTTATTTAATATTTGTTACGTATACGAGCGGTTTTAAAATCCAGTTTCATGTTTGATTTTTGGAAACTTTGGACCAATCCCTTGGTATATTTCCGCTCTTATGGAGGAATTATAAACTTTCAACAACAAAACATCCAAAAATGTTTTTTTTATTTTCAATTCCATTATAAACTGTATATTAAGAAATCTGTTACAAAATCCTCTATCTTACTTCTTTTTGGGGATATGAGGTTGAAAATCCTTTACATTAAAAAAAAAACTGAGATTCGTAGTTCATAGTTCTACTATATCAACCAAAGTACATCAATGGATTGGTCGGATTTAAAAAAAAAATTAAAAATGAAAGTGACTTTCCAAACTACTCATACACTACAAGTGTTGGGCAACTCGAAAGCAATGTACAAAATAAATTCAAAGAATTGAAACTACCAAAAATACGTTGGTCATACTGAGCGGTCAATAATAACGCGTTTCAAGGAACTTTTTCACATTGTTGGTCTCGTAGATAGAGAAGTCTGGTATCTCTCTACATACCTTAGAGAACGGCCACAGAATGAATGAGAAATGTTTGAAATTGTCGAGACCGGTACATGACAACAGGCTTTCAGACACCTTCGAAAGCTTAGAAACTGAAAAAGTGATCTCAGTTCAAACAATTTCTTTACTATCTTACGTAATAATTACAAGTAGAAATCACGGAAAATATATGTATCATTAGTCATTAGTCATCAACGTATAAAATTTTGACACAATGAACTAACTATAATTACTAATAGTACGACTTCTAATATTTGGGAAGACCACGGAGAGAGCGACATCTAGGATTGATGATCCAAACGTCAAACTCTAGGAAAACTCTGATAGATTCATTTCCCATACTAGTAGTACTACTTTAAACACTATATTCAAAAAGTATTGTTCAGTGAATCAGTGTGATAAAATTTTTACCAGAAAATGTTTTAATGCACTTCCTCAGAACTAAATAATAAATGCTTATTACAACTTATTGAACAACTTTATGAAAGATAATACATCAGGTTCAGATGGTAGATCTACCAAATTAATTAAGAACAATTCAAGTACATTTGCTGCAACCATTTGTTCATATAATCACATCAACATTTATGTTACATACCACATAAATGAAAGACACAGTAGTGACTATTGACTTCAAATTAGCTATTAATCACAGTCTAACACCGTGATTGATAGCTTTGCGAAACTATTTGAGCAACCCGTTAATGACGTTTTCAATATACGCCATTATAACTCAGAGATAATTTGGATTCATAAATTTTTCGAGTACCCAAAATGCAGTAAATAAGAGAAAAGCAATGCTTTGATTTTGTGAATTATTTATCACAGAGCACTTGAAGTTGAAATATATGAAAATACATCACATATAAATATTGATTTTCCACAGGGAACGGTTTTGAGTCCCATACTATGAATAAATTATATTTCTCAAATGGTGATTTAAAGGAGAATATTGTTTTCTAAGCGAAAGATATCATCTCTATTTCCAAAGGAAATAGTCCCAAAATAGAAAAAACTTATTGTATAAGCCGTTCGATTCGTCAACAGTTAAGATAAGATGATAACTGTTTTTCATGCTGTAGAGAGTCTGAGAGTTGATCAGTATTCTGAATATCTTCGAAGAAAGAATGTGTTAATTGTATTTCTGTATGGGACGATGAATTTAATAATACACCAATAGCTTGCAATTTACTCAAAACACTTCGAAGTATTGTTGAAAGAGAACAGGCGATTTCCTAATGTATAGTTCCAATGCAAGGGATCACACATTTTCAAAGAATTCTTATTCATATGGTCCTGGCTGATATAGCTGATAAATCTTCGTTCAGGTAATTTTCAACTGCATTTCCACCTGCACTTTAGACACATCTCAAGCCTAGGGCTGCATAAGTGTGCCACCCTGTATCAACGGTAACTGACAATCAAACCCACCATCAACAATAACGGCTTTAGTTTCCAACCAGGACAGCATACCAATTATCCTGTTCAAACTCAACCACCAAGCAAAAATGACAAGCAAACAGTTACAAAACGCTTATCCACGCTCGAATTTTTGCGTTGCGCTTTTGTCTCGCAGCTTTTTTGAGTGAAATACTCTTGGCATTGCAAAACCTACGTGTTTTCAGCTCGAGTAGGATTAGATTTCGCAAGCCCAGGTCGCTTATTAGTTGGTGGCCGACTGGAATGCGAAACATTTTGTCGCACCTCTTGACGTAGATAATACACTTCTGGTAGTACGGGAACTGGTATGGAAAATGCTGAGGTGGTGCATCTCGTTATCAAAAAAGGTCATTGATACATCTATGAGTATATAAAATTGGAATAAATAGTTCACTTGGGCACGCCCTTTTTTCTACTCCAAATCTGAGATTTGACGTTATAAATTTTTTTGGGAAAGAAAGTTTTTGGCTTTCTACTACTCCATCTTGATACAAAAAAATGTGGGAATCTTCCAAAGAAAGGAAGGAAGCAATCATTTTTGAAACAAGTAACTTTCTTTGGAATATTCCCACATTTTTTTGTATCAAGATGGAGTAGTAGAGAGCCAAAAACTTTCTTTTCCAAAAAATGAATCACTCTTAAAAAATATAATCCCTTCAATTTAAACGCTATAAAATGTTTTTAAAGTTAAACGTATCTGCCTAGTTTCACATCTGTATTTAGTGTTGTTCGCGAGATTTGAATAACATAATTCCCATAAAAAAATATACCACATTCTATTCAACACATTCTCAAATCGTTCGTGAAACATTTAAAAATGTTATTTTCGATAAAAAAATCAGTAGAAACTGTAGTGAACATTTTTTACCTGCGTACTTTAAATAAAAATATTCATTTGAAATGTTGTTTCTCTCAGTGTGGCCGTAAGTAATTTCAAAACATTTGTTAAACGGAATGCCTCATTTAACTGAAAGACACAGCCCGGGTGCAATTTAGAGTTGAAATATAGTCCACGTTATAGATTCAACTGCAGCAATAAAATAATTTCCTTTTATGACCTTTTATTATTATTATACGTTGCCTACCCGTGTATATAACTAATTCACAAGCGCAAATCCCAAACTCGTGGATACATCTGAATAAAAAGTAGTCTATGTTATTTCTAAATGTCGTAGCTTTCTGATGGTGAAATAATTATGAATCGATTCAATAGTCAATCTCCAGGGCTAAAAATGATTCTGATAAAAAAATCCAGTTTTAGAAAGAAATGATGGCTCTTCTGAACTGGAATAAACTGGAATCACGAATAATCTGTTTTAAATTGAATCAACATTCGCTTTGAATGGTGTGGTAATTAATCAGAATTGTCATTTCTGGGCTAACGAGAAATCCGTACTGGACGAGGAAAGAATACTTATTGGCTGCAAAAAGTCAATGTTTTGGCGGGATTTGTTCGTGATCGAGTTATAGAGCCAATCTTCTTTGGGAATAATCTGAATTGAATGCAGATATTGGGGTTTTGGAAGAAAAACTAGTTGGCATCTTCCCATTGCTAAGGATGTTCGTAATTTTCTGGTCGCAGTACAGCCAAATGGATCGGTAGATGGCAGACCATAGACTGGTCATCCATATCTCCAGACCTCATCTCTTTGGACATTTTTTATGTAGTTACTTGAAAAGCAGAGCTCATAGATAATTCGAAGGAGTTGAGTGCATACTAATTTTACCAGAAGTTATTCGAAATATTCAAAAGCGAGTTTCACTACCGTTTTGTATGTGGACAAAAAAAAAGTGATTCAATAAAAAAAATGAAAGATCAATTTGGAATTGGATAGTTATGTATAATTTGATATGGAAATAATATAAAAAATATAAACATGGAATGTAAAAAAGCTAATTTGTAAAAACAAATGTTCGTCAGCACAAATAGAAATTATATAATGGTAGGGTTTGGGAAAAATATTATCAACAATGGCAATATTATACAAAACAGAATAAGAAAAATATTTCAAACCAGTGCCCGATGCTTCATAAGTATTTATAGTTCAATTTGGCTCACTTTTTTCTGTCTGTCTCCTTTGACTCGCATTATTTTCCGATTGGGTGCACTGGAGTCCATTTCTCTGCTTGATCAAAGCAGAAAATGCATCATTGTTCAATATGTATGCAACTTCTTTGAACTCTCATTTGAACTAGAGTCTTCTCTTATGGGCGGTTTCTGTTTCGTCTACATATATTTTATAATTTAATTCATTAGGTTTCTGATAAAATCATTACAGTTTGTTAGTTCTGTTACTGTAATAAAATTTGAAAAGTTTCCTGATTCGCTAATGTATTAGAAATCCTATCTTCCTTTGATGTAGTTGTTTTCTGCTTATGCTTCCGTACTATATGTGCATTAACTGTAATGCACCCGTGTTCTTATAAAGAAACCACAGATGCTTATCTAGGTGTTTATTCGGTATTTTTATTAGTTGGGTAAATGGCGTGACTAAATTTGGTGGGATGAATATTAGAAAATTGTGAGGAATTTTTTTTAATTGATAGTCATTGCGTGTTAGAATATTCTCGGCATTCATGGAGAATTCTTCATCTAGAAGAAGAACGGAATGCGACAGTAATGCCAGCTCGATTTCTATCAACGGAGACTTTCAGAGTCCCTGCAGGCGGATGGTTTCTAATTATTTTTGGAAGGTTTGATCATCTTACTTCATTGAATGATATTTGTCCTTTCAGCTCAGCTTGGTACATGTATATATGTTTCTTATCATCTGATCATCCAAAGGGATTACATAAGTGAAACTGAAATATATTATTCTCAATTGTCTAGAAAAAGAAACTAACTGTTTGGTAACATCAGAAAATACAACGCACTTCGCGTGATAACAACAAATAAAATTAGATTACGATGAATTATTAATTTAAAACTACCAAGAATGACTATGATACGTTTTTTTATACGCGACATTCAAATTCCTCTCCACCCATTTTACAGCAATTCAGGTGGGTTTGAAATATCTGACATTTCAAATCAGTTGATAAAAATAAGATCATATTAATTTATTTAAATCCACAATAATTAATGTAGACTTGTTTGCTCTTTCATGAATATCAATAGGGGTGCGATAAAAACCTGCAATCAGTAGAGTGACAAATTAAAATCATTGGGCTAATTGATTGGGCCATAGATGGACTCTGAAACGCTACACACCTATATTTACAATACGTGGAATGAACTCAATTTCAGAGTTGATTATTTGAATAAATTCTCATCTTAGTAGAATTGTAGAATGTCGAATGTAGAATGTTTAAAACAAAAGAAGACACACACTATTGATAAGAAGATAAATATTTCAAATTTAAATTTCGAAACATTCATCTCTCACAACTGCCTACACAGTAGATGCTGGTAAATGCCTGCCTGAAAGCAACTACTCCCCTGGCTAATACCACGCTGGATACTAAATTATATCCGACAGACATTTATGCAAGATATCTTTAGGAAAGATATGCCTTTCAACTTCAAATCCTGTCCGAGACCTAATCATTAAACATGTCATTCATTATAGGGTAATGTGAAAATTTGGAGACATATCGGACAAGATGCATTTTATATTTGAATTTTATTGCGGTAATCCAGTTAAAACCATTGCAATTTCTTAATTTTTTTGCAGCTTTCACTGCAGTGGATTGAGTTCTCTGTGGATCCCATAGATGGCGTTTTCGTAAAGGCTTGTCCTTTATGGAGAGTTGAGTCCAGTAATACACTTGTATGCTGCTGGAAGATCGGGTTCACCGCATCCTCAGGGAAAATGACGATGATAACATCCGCCCAGCTTCTGTGGAAGAACTGATAGGTCTTATCAAAGTTTCCAATGCAAAGAAAGTTCCGGAAGTCGATTCAATAACCAATAGATTGTTGAAGAGACTCCCGGAAAATTCCGTCGATTACTAATTAAACATCATGAACAGTTGGTTAGCCCTCAGGTACTTCCCTAGAAGGTGGAAGCATGCGATCGTTGTCATGATCCAAAACAGGGTCAGAACCCGCAGAATCATCGCCTGAACAGTTTGCTGTCGTCGGAGGCGAAGCTGGCTGAAAGTGTCGTACTTCAAAGGCTCAACGAAGAAGTCGAGAACCGAAATGTTCTGCCTGACGAACAATTCGGCTTTAGGAGAGAACACTCCACTGAGTTACAGGCCCTGAGACAGGTCGAAAACTCCATATCAGAATTAAACACCAATAAGAAAGTGCATGTCGTTCTTTTAGATATCTCAAAGGCCTTTGACCAAGAAGGCACGAATGCCTTCTGCACAAGTTAATCGCGTTTGACCTGCCTCGGGACCTGATCCGGTGGATTGGGTCTTTCATGAAAGACAGAACTTTCACAATGGTTTTCAAGTCAAAACTTGTCCCTTTTTCAAACAAACTTAACGCCAAGTTCCTCTTCTGGCACTTCTTTACTGAAACTTTGCGTTAGAACCGCACCTGTATCATTGATGCGTGTGTAGAAAATTTTCATTATCGAAATTATCATTCATCAAATCGGTCCGAAAATCAAAGTGCTCGTTTTAGAAATTCACTAGTTATAATCCTATTTGGAATAATACTCGACGACTTATAGCAATACGTTTTCGTACTCAATTATTCCACTATTTATCATACTAAGTGCGTTACTTCTACGGAGAGCCTGCCGAAGGGCTCGAAGATTTCAAAAATATGAAATACATTATTCATTTCGATGGTTTATTCCTAGTAAGACGAGTATTTCTTATTAAATAACCGACTGATTTATAGGCAGTACAGCACAGGTTGGTTCATAGGCGGGGTAGAACTTGCACAGGTAATTGCAGTAGAGATCGCTAGTGAGGAGGTGTTTTGAAATTAAATATTTATCGGGCATTACGAAGCAGGCACAAGGAATATATGTATCACACAAAAAAATGGAAATTAGTGCTTTCAGATTGAGGCCTCTACGTCCAAGGTGGACTAGTGAAAATAAAGGAGCTACGGTTTTTTATAGTTGGTGTTAAATAACATCGTTAGCACCACATCGCTGCCGCTCCCACCCCTATGGTAAGATAAGGTCCAAACCTTGAATCTTAAATTATATTAAGGCACAGTATATACCTCAAAAGAAATGTCATCGATTTCTTATCAACGTTGCCTTTTTTCAATTTGATGCAATATAGATATTGGGAAAAACGTTAAAAGAAAATATGCCAAAAAAAACGATTTTTACACTTTGGTCAATTTCAATACTAATTTTGCATTGTGTAGTTAGCATGGTTTGTATCAAAAATTGCTCTTCTTGATTGTTTACAATGTGAGAATTCAATGTTTGTAATATTAAAATAAACGCTGTTTTACTTCCTTCCACTGACATTAGAAGCGATGAATTATCAACATTTCATTCATTGACATTCTTGACAATGACACTAACTAACGGACATTCCCAAAACTAGTAAGAACGAGTTATTAACTCAACACTTACTCTTTGTCATAATTTGAATAAGATCGTTCATGCTCAGTGGAGCGGCCTATAAAGTGCCCCGATTCAGGTCCGTTAGATTTTTATGGAATCACTAGAAGAACACAACCGGTGATTTACAAACACAAATTATTGCTAAATGTTGAAACGTTATATCGGAAATGCTTCAGAATATACGAAACTGCTTCGAAAGAAGCAACGTAGTAGTCAGAATGACCTTGAGTATTATATAGTTTCACTG
This sequence comes from Leptinotarsa lineolata, assembly GCA_015342045.1. Taxonomy (NCBI): domain Eukaryota; kingdom Metazoa; phylum Arthropoda; class Insecta; order Coleoptera; family Chrysomelidae; genus Leptinotarsa; species Leptinotarsa lineolata. Next base: position 2,099 of record WOGR01006134.1, on the reverse strand, counting down.
TCCCCTTGAAGCTGTGCGGAGTAAAAATGACCCTTAATACTTGTTAAATCATATCGTAAGTAGACTCTGACTCATTTTCCACTTGAAGCTCAGTAAGTTGATTGATTGATCTTTTTATAACACTCTTGAAGCTGTGCTGCATCAATCGGGTAAGTTGTGTCGAGTTGAAAAACAGCTGTAGCTGACACTTCGCCCATTCTACACAAAGTTATCTCCAAATAAGGTCAATACAAATTAGAATTCCTTTATCCCTTGTGATGAATAAAATCGGTTATTATTATTATTATTGTTTTTTTCATCGTAGTATGCGATGGTCAGGCCAACATGGTATGGAATGGTTGTATGGTATATAGATTTTACCTTAAAAAACACCACTTTGTTGAATTGATAGTTACATTGAAGATATAGATGTAATGAAAAATTTTTGTGAATGTAGACTCTGAATGTTTGTTTTACCTTCTCAAAGGTAGTAGTAAGACTGACGAAGCGCCATACCAATTCTTTTGATTTCGAAGTATATACCAATAAACAATGCAATGTATCAAAGTATTCATTATCAAGTTTTTGGGCAGTGGTAAACTGGCCGCATATATGTACTCATTATCTACTTATGCAAAAGAATCCTTCAATTCTATAGATAAATTGACGGCAATCGATTCGTGTATGATAAGTATGTTTTCATTAGTAACAGGAAATAAAAAGTTTCAGATAAGAATCGATTTCATCTGGAGATGGTTATGAGCAAGGTATATAGTGACTTATACGGTAATTTTAAAGCCACATACCATTTAAATTACTGGATGAACTTATCAATATTTTTGCAGCTGTCACAGATGATTCATGGTTTTGGGAACCCATTTTTTGAGGTGTGTCTTCTATACCTACTCTATTCCACATATTTCCATACTTGGTCTTGATTGCTGTTAGTTATACATTCGAAATTAACGGGTCACAATTGCCACAAACGTAGATTTCCTTATGTACGCCACTGTTCTTCGTTCTCTGCGGCGCTGAGGAACTCACAATTAAATTTCAAGATTATTTCATGAGTTTCTATAGGAAACGAAACCAGCTGAATTCTTGCAGACAATCAACATCAGGGAACGGTAATAGATACTTCATGTACGCCAAGATACTATGCAGAAATGAACTTGATTATTTCTCGAGGATAGCGATATGGAAATAGTGGATAGAGGAACAGATATATTTTCAATTAGCATGTGTGTGTGAACCTTGTACCTGTCGTTTTGTGCTCTCTCTGAGGCTAATTGAATATTGCGGAGGTATGCTGAAGATTGTTAAGTCTAGAAATGTTAGGTGTTCACCTCTCATACGATAGAATAAGAATTCAATTGCAACGACACGGTGTAAATTGCCAGAATCATTATTGAAGAAAGGTTTGGTAACATTATTGAGAAAAGAACAATAAAAAATGAGTGAGTAGGCATGTAATTTCATTAAAACTCCAGATAGTTCTGACACTACCAATTCAGCTGACATTATCAGAAACTGTTTATCTTACTTTGGTGAGTTTGTTTTATAATTTCATCAATTCATTCACTATTTGCATCCATTTTTATGGCAGTAGATATTCTTTAAAAAAAATAAAATTTTCCAAAAGCTTGAATAGCAGAAAATAATGTTCCTTATATAGCCCTTCAGAAGACCTTTAACTACAACACCTGAATAAATATATCTTTTGGCAATTACGCTAACTATGAAAGGATGCTTAAGGAACATATCAGACGGGTTACCTCATGTGCACCCCCCTGAACAACCATCAGTATACTTGTCAAACTGCCTAACCTTTTATTGACCTTTTCAAACAATGGTTACCTGTAAGTTCATCAGAGCGAGTCAAGTTTTAGAAAGTTCCATCTCTTGCTTATTCACCTTTTTCTATGTCCCACAGTTGTGTGAATACATGACTATTCTGGATTTCATCTCACCACCTTTCAAGCTAAATTGCATGCTGTGGAGAAGTGAGCTAGAGACGAAGGTATTGTAACGTTACCTTACTCTTTTTGAATTCAGAGCAAGATAACGATACAAGTGCCACGACTAGCAGCGGGTGTTGCGGAGGCAAGAGCGTGGTTTAG
>WOGR01006133.1:0-13287 GCA_015342045.1 Leptinotarsa lineolata | reverse complement strand
ACACCAGTAGGAACCTAAGTGTTATAAAATGAATTGAAACTCAATTGATGAAATAACATGTTCGCAAAAGAGGTTAACAACACTGTTAATTGAGAGCTGAATTTTTTCCTGAACGAAAGTTGTTACGGAAAAATAACATCAGGTAGGTATGGTATATACGAAGTCAATTCGAATGGCAAAAAGACTAAATAGTTATCGAATGCCAGCAGATTCTTTGTATGGCATAGGCGGCGCGGTACAATTTTTTTCAAAACTAATTTGATTTTTCATAAACCTAGATGGATTTTTTTTATTAGTAGTGAAGAGTAATGCCCGAAACCTGGGAAAATCGGCGAAGGCCTTGAGACCAATCAGTCTCATGTCATTAGCGTTGATAACGTTAGGAAAACTATTTGACAGGTATATCAGAGACTTGCCACTGGCTATCAGGTCATTACATCGATACCAATGTGCATACAGGTCAGGTGTGTCAACAGAAACGGCTCTATGTCGGGCAACGGAAAAGGTAGAATATACTTACAAAAAAGGAAATACTTCTAGTTGCCTGATTGGACATTGAGGGCGCATTTGACGATATATTCTTAAAATCAATCATCCAGGTGTGGAGAAGAAGAGGGATCGACAAAACAAGCTGTGGGTAGATAGACTTCATGCTTAGATTGGTATATACAACCATTATGGGAAAAACAGTAGTGGCACGGGTAGCAAGGGGCGGTCCTCAGGGGAGGGTTTTGTCCCCTTTATTGTGGGCCCTGAACATTATAACAAGATGGACCGAGGAAGAAGCACTCAACATAAACCCATCCAAATCGACCATAGTAGCATTCACCAAGGGGATTAAACCGGGGTCTCGGACCTCCGAAAAAGTGTCGGAGTAGGTCAAATATCTGAGAGTGATACTAAATTCCAAATTAAGCTGAAACCAACATTTGGGTAGGATAAAGAAGAGAGCGGAGGCAGCACTGATGCTGGCCAGACGCACCTATGGAAAAACATGTATTGGCTTTACACAATGGTGGTTGAACCCATGATAACATCCGTATCTCTGGTCTGGTGGCCAAAGATGAAGCAGGCGACTGCTATTAACAAATTAGTCAGAGTGCAAAGACTTGCCTGTTTGGGAGTAACGGAAGCAATGATAACTACCCCAACAGCTGCATTGGAGACACTCCTGAATCTATCTTCATTACATTTTCGGATGGGCCAATTCAGACTGGAAAATTCAACGAGCTATAAAGGATCGGACGGAACAGAAATTTCGAAACATGTAGAGAAGCACATATCAAATATGTGTATGGACCACATGATACCAAAGTACACCTTTAACACGGCAAAAATCATAAGTCGTGAAGGTTGGACGACCGTTACTCACACCAAAAACATGTTTGGAAAAAACACCTAGTATACAGGTGGGTTGAAAACCGAACATGGCACGGGAGCTGGAATATACCAAGCGGATAGAATACTACACTATAGCTATCCGCTAGGTCTATACACATCCGTCTTTCAGGCGGAAGCGTATGCAATCTTGCAATGTGCAAGGCTCATTAGCTTGAGACCTCAACGAAATGAAAGCATCAATATTTTAAGAGACAGTAAGGGCGCACTTAGGACCCTGTCGAATTCGAAGGTGACATCGAGAATGGTCTAGAAAAGTCAATGAACTTGCAAATAGGAACAAATTGACCAGGTGCCAGGGCATTCAGGAATCAGAGGTAATGAAAAACCTGATGAATGTGCAAGACACAGATCATCAACTCCATATATGGGTCATGAACCAGCTCTGGGGGTACCAAAATCATTGATACGAAACCAGATCGGGACATGGTCTGACAAGAAACATACAGAGTACTGCGCAAAAGTATTTGACAACAAACACAGTAGAACCTTTATTCGGAAACCGTCCGAGAAAAGAACTGGAGAACTACTTAAACACAGTAGGGATTGGCTCAGAATAATTACAGGGCTACTACAAGTATGTCCAAAAGAATATGACGATCATCCAAAACGGAACCTGTACAAACTAGCACAGGCAACGAGACTGATGGAATGGGTGTCATGAAAAAATGAGAGAATAAACGCAATAAGCCCAAGAGGCTGCAGTGCTTTCTACAGACTTGGAAGAAATGGACAACTCAGACAGCTCCCAAGTAACTATATAAAAAAAACAGTAATGCCATTATCAGATTTCAATTTAGCTGTTCGGATAGACTTCACATCAAAAATATTCCATTAATTGTTTTCGATTCTGATCGTGCTATATTACAACAATAACAGTTGTTATCGTCTGCATGTCTGGACTGGCCTCAGCAACCTCGAAGGATAGATCAAGAGTTCTGGTATTTCCGCTTGGTCATCCGGGGTCTTTTTCATCCTCCTGGTTACTTTCTCTTGATTTTCCATTTCTATTCTTTCAATTCTTAAATTTTTTCCTTCCATTTTTTCTTATTTCTATCAAATTGATTTATTCCACCTCTCATTCACTCTGTTGTAGTACCTAACAGAAAACCTAAGACAACACAATCACAGTCAAAAATACAAAATATTGGTATAGATATTCGATATAGATATCCGAAACTGATCAGTTCATTTATCAATGTTAGTGGGGTCTATTATTTTGAATGCAACAACTGTGATTCTTCGTGGTTAACCCAGAAGCATGAGTAACTCTCTCGTGAAATGCGACGGTTTCTGAAAACCGTGTCATTTTGTATATTTGATAGCTGTGTTTCTGTTCAACCGATAAAGCACATTCTGTAATGATCAAATCACTATTATATCTGTGGATAAGCTCCTCATTTACTCGAGTATCGAAATATTTTACTGACTATAAGTCGATAACAATATCTCCTGGAGGGGAAGGCAATAATATTATCATTTTCAACAGATAGAGAAGTTTCGGGTCTCGTTTATTTTTCTCCGCGAACAACCTTATTTGAATTTTACTTTGTAAACATCTCACTCACAACTTTGTTGTTCATGGAGTTCACGGGTGCATTGAAACTGATATTGAATTCAGGAACTCTCATAACTTTTCAAAACAATCGTAATGCGGCAAACTCTGGAAAACAGAAATAATAAGATTCATCCCACCGCCATATTTTCAGTTTAATTGTTATTACTATTGTAACTCAACATGCAGGTTTGAAGAGTTTGACAAACAGAATCCGTTCAACCGATCCCATTGTGTAGAAAATAATCAAGTTAAAGATCCAAATATGCTACAGGGTTGAACTTATTCAGGAATGTCATTCACACAGTTCCTAATGAATTCTACCACAATATCACTAAAGTCGGAGAAGTATTTTTTCCGCCCACGCTCAATTCAAGATGGTGCCACAAATAAGCTCGTAACACTTTATGTCCTGATTCTTCTGCAATTGTATCACAAATATGCGTTTTCTCTGAAAAAAATGACTCCAAATTTTGTAGTTTTTTTTGTATAATTTTTCTCAAAATATATGTCATTTGCAGCCATGAAGTTCTGAATCTCCAATTTTGTATTATTTAAGCCAGAAATTTTTTGCAATTGTCGACTATGATAACTTGCGTTGTCCATTACTATAACGTTATTACTATTTGACAATGCACTACATAAATCTATAGGATCAGCCCCGACTGGAAAAGGCAGAGAATCGACCATAACTGGATGGATCTATGCCATGCTGGTGAACAGAACGGCAACTACGATGGACGTGGTTCACAAGTAGTGCCTGAGGGAGCAGATGTCTGTCAATCCCAGCAAAACTGTGATAATCCCCTTCACCAAAAGGAGAAAATTGGACAATTAAACGCCACTCGCCCTCAATGGTGAGTTTATTCCATTTGGAATGGAGGTGCAATATCTGTCCTTAATGAAAAACTCACCTGGAACGCTCACTTGGAAAAAGTTTTACACAAATACAAACTGTCCTTATGGACATGTCAAAGGATTCGTAGTAAAATTTGGGGTTTAGGTCCCAAACAAATCAATTGGATATATGTGATGATTGTCAGACCAATGATCACTTATGGAAAAATTGCCTGGTGACCGAAAGCTTCACAGAAAACGGCTCAGGCGAAGCTCTCTGCCTTACAGAGACAGGCTGTCTGTCTTTCTGTGGTGCCATCAGTTCCACACAGTCAGCGGCCATGGATATCCTTCTAGAACTACCTCTTCTTCATATTTTTTTGGAGAGAGAGGGTAGATGGACTGCATACAGACTTATGCACATCGCCAATTGCATAAAGCAATCTAATGCAGAGTACACTAGACTTCTGGCTAACACTAGAAGTCACAGCATTCTCTGACTTTCTGCCCTCAAGTGTCCACTTCAAACTGCCTCATACATTACTCATTTTGAGTAAAGAGGACTGGATCCTCCGGGAGAGGAAAATATTGAGAGCAGATAGTTGTTGGTTGACAGATGGATGAAAAATACCTTTAGGTTCTGGTGCAGGAGTTTGGATCACTCCAATCCTGACAGATTCTGGCACCCTGGCACCCGAAGACGATTGTAGATACTAACAATCGAAACGTCGTGAAGTAACGTGGTTTGAAATCACTCAACTTTTAATCATATTAATTTATTTCATTTCATTTATTCATTTTTTCATTTGTATTTTATTTCACTGTGAATTCTTTTCAAGTTTTTTGCTTAATATATTTGCCATTTTTAGCTATTCTTTTAAATTTCAATTATATTGTTTATTTCAGGGATTTCGAATTATTATTCAAATTTCAGACAATGGAAGTCCGAACTGCTGAAATTCACCACGAAACATTGTCATTCACCTTCAAACAATATTGAACCTTTTTATCGATGAAATCAAATTAATCGACTAGTGGGCCTGATGACTTCGACAATTGCGGAACTAGCCAAACGTTACCCCCATGCTCAATCCCTGAAGAGATGGGATGGATTCAAAGGATGCAGTCTTGCTATGATCACTCTGGGTGACCCTGGGAAGCTGGCGCCGAAAAAATATCTGGCGATTAGCAGGAAAAACCAACGTTCAACATTAGGATTTCTGACTGGCTATTGTCAACTAAGGAAACACTTCCATATTATGGGGCTGGTGGACACACCTCTATGAAGGATGTGTAAACAGGAAGATGGAACTGTCAGGCATGTCTTATGTGAATGTCCGGAGTTATCGTCTATGAGAGAGTGTGTGTTTGGCGAGTCTTGGCCTACACCTGCCGATATTAAGAAGATGTCTCCTAGCGACCTGTCCACCTTCCTGGAAAGAACAAGATGGACGATGCCCTAGGAAGACAACTCCTTGGGGGGATGTACAATGAGTCAGATGTGGCTTAAGTGCTGTGGGTCTACACTCGCCCTCTCTACTCTACAGATACAGATACAGAAATCGACTAGTGAGTCTACAAAACCACCAAGTGATGGAAAAGTCTCTATAAAGTTGCAGTTAGACAGAAGAAGATTTTAATTATGATTGTGTTTCAGAAAACAATTCCCAAAACTCCCGAAGTGAGAAGGGCATAGAAGAAAGTATTTCAGCCTGATAAGTGGTGCTCAGCTGGACTACTGATGAGTGTGATCATATTTTATTTTATTTCATATATACACGGGCAGGCCCAATTCAAATACAAATATTACAGTGCTATATATGCTATGTAGTGGATTAAAAGTAAATTGTACGAATAATAGTTACAAAATAGTAAGTTTAAAATATAGATTAGCTCATTTGTTCTAAAATAATGATTTTGTGTTGATCAAGATTGTTGAAGCCATCTCTATATCCAGAGAAAACTGCTCAAAAATCAAGATTGAAATTCTCCTGTGTTGTATCTGTTTCCTAATGTGGAAACTGGTAAACAGTTCATGAAATGATGGATGTGGCCGTTAAAAAGTGGTAAGAGGTCATCATGAAAAATGAGAAATGAAAATTTTCTATGTTTTTTATTTACCACTTTCGTTTCATTTTCATTTCAAAGTAGTATGTAGCTAGTCTAGCTGTACTTGTAATATATGTAGTCGTTACTACGTGGTAAGAGATCATCATGAAAATTTTTATTTCTCATTTTTCAAAACAGTTCATTTCATGTCCATATTGTTCATTCATCGAGTTGATGAAATGTATTTCAATAAGTTCAAATTTTCAATCAATTCATTCCTAAACTCTGGTAAAATTGTTAGCCATCAAGTGGGTAGTTTTTTCATACTGTTCGAAATTTCAAAGCAGTTCAAATCTGAACCGAAATCATCAGTAATTGAATAGCTGGTTTCTTTTATTTTTATTCACTTTATATCCAAACTCTGGTAAAATTATTATTCATCAATTAAATTGATGGTCATATGAGTCAAATTGAAATATATCATATGAAGCACTAATTAGGTAGAAATTAGTATGAACACTCCAGATGAAAGTTTTTGTAAACTGTTAAGTGTGAGTGATATAGTTTCATTGAAAAGTCAAATCCAAAGACACATCCCTCGTTTCATAGGCAATGCCCAACAAGATGTCCATGTGTCTTCAAGATATTTTATTCTATTAGAGGTTGATACAAATTTGAACGATGACGAAAAGGCTCAAAAAACTTGGTCGAAGTACTCTAGGATAGAAAACTCGAAGATTGTGGAATACTTTTTCTGTCAATTGAAGACGACCTAAAAATGCACATATTTTTGGTCACTGTTTTGTAACTTATGATCCGTTTCGGGTTATTTCTCTTTCGATTCCGCAATGATCGAAAAGTGAAGTTGCGTGAGTTAGCTGACATTGTGAGATATCAAAAGAACTTGTTGGTTTTATATTGTATGAGTATTTGACTATGAGAAAGCTCTGTTCAAAGTGGATGCCGCGCGAGCTCACTGTTGACCGAAAATAAGAACGTCTCGATGATTCTGAGCAGTGTTTGGCCATGTTTGGACATAACAAACAGGAATATTTGCATCGATATATAACAAAGGATGAAACATGGATCACTTCACCCCGGAATCAAAACGATCGTCACCTGAGTGAAGAGCGCCCAAAAGCACAACAACCGGCTAGAAAAGTTATAGCCTCGGTATTTTAGGATATGTGTGTTGAATTATTCATCGACTTCCTTGAGAAGGGAAATACCGTCAACAGTAAATATTATGTAGCATTTTGTTTCATCAAGACAACGCACCGTGTTTCATCAAGACAATGCACCGTGTTTCAAACCATGGCAAAACTACATGAATTGAACTTCGAATTGCTCCCACATCCACCGTATTCGTCAGATTTGGCTCCCAGCGACTACTGGCTGATCGCAGAACTCAAAAAAATGTTTACCGGTGAGAAATTTTGCTCGAATGAAGAGGTAATTGTTGAAACTGAGACTTATTTTTAGTCAAAAAACTAATCGTTCTACAAAAGTGGTATTGAAATGTAAGAGCGGCAGTGGAATGATTTTGTGGCTCTTGATGGAGATTGCACTGTTGAATAAAGCCAATGAATAAAGCCAATTTTGAACAAAAAACGCGTTTTCTTTCTGAAGCCCGGGACTTTTCGGCCCATGTCCTACTTTTACGTGGCACAAGTACAACGATACTCACGTATCACCCGCTTCATTGAATTGTCTTGCAGGGAGGGGGCGTACTTTCTGTTTAATGAGAGAAAGAAAGCAAGAAAGAAATTTATCCATCCATAGACCAACTACATGGTATCGAACATGTCAATTTATACCTCCACTCCACCTCCCACCCCACAGTCGATTTTCTGGGAAAGGCACGACCCACTATATTTACACTAGAATCCACAATGCCAGACATAAGTTTTCGACAATGTCTGGTCAGGCAAATTCTGAAACAGCTCAATATCAACAAGGCGTCTGGTCCTGTTGGAGTGCCTGTCATCGTACTCAAAAAATCCGCAAATGAACTCGCACCAGTAGTTTGCAGACTTTTCAATCTGTCTTACGAAAAAAGTGTTTTTCCTCTTTGCTGAAAGATTGCTCGCGTTCAGCCTATCAACGCTGGTGTTCCTCAGGGATCCATATTGTCTCCAACCCCATTTTTATTGTACAACAACGACTTATTGGAAAAACTGAGAATCCAATATATTGCTTTGCTGAGGACAGCACACTTGTCTCGTCGTTCCATTTGGATACCAGGAAATCGGTTGCGGATGCACATCTTTACCGGCAGCAGGAGATTGCATATCGCAATGAGGATCTAGAGGTAATTTTGAATTGGGGTGAAAGTAGCCAGGTTCAATTCAATGCTACGGAAACCCAGACATCAATTTTCTCCAAAAAGATGAATGTCTCTGAACCGGATATAATGATGTCAGGACAAACAATTTCGCTTTCTGCTTCGATAAGTGTGTTGGATGTTAAAATGGACACTAATATGTCTTGGCACAATCATGTTGCTGGAATTGCGAGGGCTGCTTCTCAAAAGCTTGGAACACTTTTCCGAACCAGAAAACTGTACACAACTCAGCAACTTTTTATGCTTTGTAAAGCTCAGATCAGACCTTCTTCGGAGTATTGTTCTCATGTATGGAGCTCCGCCCCTAAACATACCCTCAAGCTGCTGAATTTCATCCAGAAAAGAGCCATCCACCTGATTGGAGACGCAAACATAACTTGCAACCTTGATAGTCTGGAATATCGAAGAAAGGTTGGAGATTTGTCTCTCTTCTATAGATACTTTCACAGGAAGTGTTCAAGGGACTTGGCATATTTGATTCCACCAAGAGCGGTGTGCATATCAGAAATACGCGACGGACTGTGGCTGCTCATCGTTTTGAAGTTCAACTCAGTACACCTCGAACGTCGCTGTTTGAAAACTCTAACATTTGGAGAACTGCGTTCATGTGGAATAAACTTCCTGAGATCGTTTTTCCCAGTGGATTTAATCTTCAGCTATTCAAATCCAATGTGAATCACTATTTTCGCACAGGCACCGCTCTTAGAGCGCCTGTAGTACTTGTGTTTTTTCAAAAAAAATATCTATCGAAGTGGAAATCGAAGGTGGACATAAAAAAGCAGAAGTTAATGTCCAATTCGAACGGTTAATGTGGAAGAGCGCCAATGACCGGTAATTCTTGTTTGTGTTCATTTCCTTCATAATGTTATTTGAATTCATTATAATCAATTGTGAACTTGTATTGAAAATGAATTTTGTTTTATGTTCGAAATGAATAATTATTGAATGAAAAAATCCGCATTTAAAACAAGCATGCCCATGATTCAAAAATAAATCGCAACAACAAATAATACTTCTGAAAACTCACTGGGACAGACTTTTCTTTGCAGCTGAAAACACGGTTTCTCGAATGGATACTATTCCCGAATACCTATTTATTTTATTTCAAGATACATTAGAGTACCTGTTTAGAGTTAGGTCGTGTTAATTCTCGAAAAACATGTTGATATGAAACTGATTATTTTTCTTGGCCGACGAAACGTATGGTAAAAACATTAATATTTTTTAAATTCTAGACGCGTTTCGCTAACACCGTTCTTCATCGGTAGTAATAAATAGTACAGAATGGACTACAATTCTTATATACAACAGTAAGTTACCACACTCAATTGATTTATAGCAAATAAGCCTGTAAATGGACAACAGGTAACTTTTGAGATAACAGGTAGAATTTGTAAGACAATTACGATGTCAGATCTTGAACAGTAGGTGAATTTTAAATATGAGTAATTATATTGGCCTTATGAAAATAGAATATTACTGGAGTTTTATCCCAACACCAAATCTTCCTCTTGAAGATGATCACTTGGTGATTGTTACTCGTGTCGAGGTGTTAAAAATAACGAATTGGTGTTGGGATAGAACTCCAGTAATATTCATTACTACACCAGAGGTTCCAAACAGGGCATCATAAGTTATGAAAAAAGGTTTAACACTGCTGAGTGGTTAACCTCTTGTTGGTCGTTCAATAGGGGATCTGAACGTTTGCTGTTATTGATTTCCAGAGACAGCAGGTTCAATTTTTGTCCTTTATTTTCTATACATAGTATATAGTAGGGAGTGTTAAAATCGTGATTGTTCTCTAAAAGGTGGCATGCATAGGTGAAATTGATCTATTTCAGTTGAAAACTTCTTTTATGTTAGAAAACTCCCGTTTTGAAATCGAAAGTTGTTTAACTCTCATCATAGATAATGTTATCAATTTTCATCAAGTAACGGGTCAGTCCTTTCATAAAAACAAAAAAATTGTATATTTTCACATTTCATTGAATATACTTCATTTTGAGAGAAAATATATTAGTTGTTCAGTTTCATAGTGAATATCAGTATAAATTTTTTTGAAGACCAGAAGAACGCATACAGAATTGAAAAGTTCAAAAAATAAAAAAAAAAATTTCTTGTTAGAGAGTGATAGGTATATGTTTCATAAAATAAATGTTTTCGTTCGAAATTTCTCTTCGTGAACACTTTCGTCTGTCGTCTATGAAATCAAACCCCGTTTGTGAGTCAACAGAGCTGAAGGAGTTGAGAATCAAAGGTTTCCTTTGAAGAAATTTATTCATGTTATAAATGAATGAGTATTCTTTATCAAAAATTGATAAGAAACAAATCCGGTTTTGGAATATCAATAATAACATAAGTTAACGGGTTCTCTTCATTGAACACTGAAATGATTGTATTTAGAGAGGTAATGTGTGGAATTATATCTGCTATTAGTTTCATTGCCGCCTTCTTGATCATGAATATAAAAAATATTTACACTATCGGAGTGTTAAAAAAAAGACTGAAAACCAAAACTAATTCTGAAAAAAATTGTGAATAGTCATGGGGCGCCTGGCAGATTTGAAACATCAATAAAAATATTTTGTGACCCCTGGGATGATTGTTGGGTACTGAATTATTCATAAAAAATATGTAATTAAAATAGTATACATGAAAACATTCAAATGTGGCTTCAATATACTAGTGTATTCAAAAATCTTAGCTAGTTATTGCGATATAAATTCAAACATATTATATGCTATGAAAATTATGTAAATTTTAAGCTATCAAGAGAGTAGATTTTACATTTACTGACCCTTGAGCCCCGTAAATATACGGGGGCTCAATGCACAGATAAATGCATACTTCATTTGTAAAAAATTAAAATTTGAACAACTTACTGATGACTCGATAGTGTGTCATAATGTGATTTTGCTTTCTTTGCAGGAGGCTGTCAGATATATTTTATTTTTGATCATTTATTTATTCATTCAGTAAAACATAGGTTATGTAAACTGAAGTTAACACAACTGTATACACTATCGGTATCCAAGCTCAGTGTGGAGAGAGAGATAGTGTAACGCCAAACCATTGGAGAGAGAATCGTACAGTCACTAGCGCATAGCCACCCATCGCCACGGCATGCATCGCCACGTCGGCAATCGGTTTTACGTGCAGCTATAGATAATTCACATGAAAAAACGATTATCGAACAAAAATATGTATAGGGTCCCTGTAAACCAATCCAACAACTTTTTCAGGAATTTCTCCATTTCATTATATGTATAATGATTGAGGCTGCGAAATGATTTTTGAATTTCGAAATTGCGTTTTATTGAATGGATCAGCCTGTATTCCGCTTTTGAATAGATCAGGAAAAAATAATATGATCTCATAACAAATACTACGTACCTAACTATAACCGTTCCCGAGTTGATTTTCTGATGTAAATGTTATAGGTACAATTGAAAACTTAATAACTTCGAAATGTAAAGAAATTATTCCTTCGAATTCTGACCAAGCTTCAAAATAATTTCGGACAAAGATAAGTTTATTATTTCACCTTGTATTTATTGAGTCTGATCGCTATAAAATTCAATTATATTTCATTTCATTATGGGTTTCCCTATATCTAACATGAATAATTTTTCAGATATTGGCTTTTTCAAATAGTAGTTCTTATTTAACTGCATTTTTCGAATCAAGATAGCTTTCAAACGACATTTATTCAACTTGTAAGAATTCTTTTGGACAGTTATTGTGTTTTGTGTTATTCAAAATATTCACTGATTTATCACCGTTGAAAATGAAAACTTATCCCATTCAAGAGCAAATAAATATAATTTTAGTGATTGGTGAGTGTTTAGAGAATGCTTTTTGGCGTCGAGGGTGTATGCCAAAAAATATTCAATCCGAAAATATCCAAACAAGGTGATTTTCAAACGATTGCTACGTGAAAAGGTAAATAGACCAAAACCTATCATTGGAAATGAGGAAAATGAATTTCTTATTATGGGATCAATCATAGAAAACCCTGAACGTAAGAACGAAAAAAGATACATGGATAAGCAGACGGGTATTGTCTATGGGTTCTGAACAAGTTTAGTGAGGATGAACATTTTTTTGGTCCCATTTCATTTTCTAATGGATCTACTTTTCATAACAATGGCTTAGTTTCATCATTATAGTGATGTGATCATTAGAATAGATTGATGATCTATTAACGTATGGGGAGGAATTATAGGTACAGAATTATAGGACCATATTTTTTTATGGAAACTTGAATGGTTAAAAATATTTACAATTTTTACGAGATGATCTGCCTGAGGTTCTGGAGAATGTGCCTCTAAATATCAAACAACTGATGTGATTACAATTGGATAGAGCTCCGGCATATTTCACATTCTGTGTCAGACAGTTTTTGAATATCGGCATTCCGAATTGATGGATTGGTAGGAGAGGACCACAAAATTAACTAGCGACAGGACCAGGTTTGACTTGACCTGATTTTTTCTATGAAGATATTTGAATAATGAAGTTTACACTTCTCCAACCACACTGGAAAATATGGAGGGAAGAATAAGGGCTGCTTTTTGAAGATTGACGTCTCAAATGTTATCAAATGTTGAGTAGTCTTCCTCAGAGAGAGTGGATCTTTATACTCAACAGTATCGTTATTTAGAGTACCTACTTTGAATTGAATGCATTTGTGTTTCATATTTTGTTATTGTTTCAGTTGAATAATAAAATAGAGGAACAACTGTCTTAGTACTCCTCTCGACGTGTCAACTGAAAAAACTGAGTTTCAGTTGACACGTCAAGAAGAGTAGTTCGACCACACCACTAAAGATTACTGCCGCAGTCGTAGTCGGAACGTTTGGGTGTAATAACCAAAGAAGGCCACGGCCAAACCCGAAGATCAACAAAAACATTGATGCCTGCTGTGAAAGCCTACATTCTTATATGAAACGAAAGATAATAATTGAATTTTATATTGTTTATACCAAAAAATACAGTGTGTTCTATTTGGAATAACAAAGTTACCTTTGTCCGAAATAATAACAAAGTGACAATGCTTTTCCAAAAATTCTGTATAATATTGGGAAACGGGTTTTATTGAAAT
>WOGR01006132.1:0-13289 GCA_015342045.1 Leptinotarsa lineolata | reverse complement strand
AATGTAATTCATGCAGCAGGTCATATCATATAAAATGCATCGAAAAGCATAGTCTTCACAAGTCGAACTCTGATATATTCACTTGTTCCCCATGTTTACATGAATCAAATGATGTTATATTGTAGTTAGGATTATTGAATGAATAAATTATTTTGATTTGGAAAAGTCGATTAATGAGAATTTCTCTGATGAAAAATATGTACCTACGTTGGACGAATGGCCAATAACTGTGCCATAAGAACGGTCTATTACTATGTTGGCTGGGGCCAATAACTGTTCAAAGTGTTTTCCGGTGGAAATACATATTTTTTTATTATTCGTAAGAATGTTGCTACTGATTCTGAAATCATGTATATTGAATAATATGATGCAACGAAAGATTGAGTGAAACTTGAAAACTAGATTTTTGATGGCATACTCAGGGTTTTTGAATCCTTAAGAGGCCAATAACTGACTGCAATTGATCTAACCAATGAAAGAGTTGCATGATATTTTGTGGTTTTCAGCATTATCAATCACTCTAATTTTGTATTCGGATGTGGGACACCTAAATTTATCAGCATCAAAACCCATATTTATCCGCATCAAAACCCAGATAAGGTATTCCATCGAAATTAATACCAGAGAACCTCAAAATTTCATCGAAAAACTTCCATTTGCTAACGAAAACTTTGTTTTTTTGCATCATCATGAGATCAAATAGCATAATGGAACCAAAAGTCAGTGGAACAAGTTCTTCCGTCTATTGGTGATTACTCGATTGCTATTGCTCAGAAATAATGAATTTTAGTTCAAGTAGAATTTATTAAGATTACTTCCTGAAATATTCTGAGCTGAATGCATCGCAATAAGATGCAATTTCCCAAATCAAATAGATTGTTTTACCCGAATAACTAGAATTTTCAACAAAGAACATCTGTTAGAAATATACGGAGTACTTGAATAACTAAACTCGTATTTTTGAACAGAAGGATTTCAATACTACAATACTACACACTTTTATGAAAAAAAATCAGTTTTTATCGACCTTCAATTTTTATATATTGTGCTTCGACACGGCCAAATACGTCACCAATTCTTGTCGATTTCATTAAAATTCAGAATAGCGTTTCTGTTTGTATTGAAAATATTTCATTACCTATACAAATGAGTTTTGATTATGATCTTGAATTTTCGGATATCATATATGAATAATTGCAGGTATCCAAGGTGAAGTTTCATTTGAAATATTATTGTGTTATTTTCCTGGGGTTACATAAATCAGTAAAGTGTTGCAATTCATTTTTCATCATATTGGTGAGTTTTATTTCATTCAAATATTCATTTGAATTTTCTCAGTATAGTTAGGCTTCAGTCACTGTCATAATCATACTAATAAATTCAACCTGTGAATTTCTGTAGAAGGATTCATGCAAAATTTTCGTATTCATTCACAATAATATTTCAATATTTGATTCTAGTGGTTCAATTCCGTTGAGACAGTGACAGTGATAGTGATTGACGTTGTGAGAATGAAGCAGGATAATGACACCTAGATGTTAGTTTCATAACTGTCAATTTTATCCTGAAATCAGTTCAAAAAACCCACTGAATCAAGCACATACAGGAAAATCACATTACAATTCGGATTTCTTTCATTGCAAAAAAATGCCGCCCTTTGTGCGCAGTTTCCAATCTGTCGAAAAATAAAAATCATTTCGATCAATAGCAAAAAAGGAAGGCCATCTATGAATTTTGGCGATGAGATTTACGAAAACAGTAACAAACGCAAATAATAAGCTACCATAGGCTAATATCGTCCCTGATAAAGAATTGGAAAGCTATAACCTCAGTTCCTAACCAGTTTTAATTGTAACAATCAATACACACTAATATTGTATTGACCTTTCAAAATGATGTGTCAATTGGTATTCTAAGGGTAACGTCTTCCCCTCCAACAGTTATTTCACAGTCATGCTTCTGATGGAATACTATTAGTACAACTAGTGATTGACACAAAATCTCTTCATTCAAAATAACGAATCTGATAACTGTTATTGACAGTATACTATTATCCAACTATCAAAAGACAAATTCAAAGAATAAACTTATTTTTTGACTAACCTGTTGAGCATGCCACTACAGAAAATATGAAAAAAACCGTAAACAACAAGTACTTTTGTGAATACATGGTTTTGATTACGCACAAAATCGCATATTTCATATTCGCTCGAAATTAGAATAAACTGATTGTTAACAGGAAAGGTAACCGACATATAAAGAAAAGATAAGAGTGGACACATTTTAGACCGCACTTGTCAAAAACTATTATGACTGATAATTTCGAATAGATTTTAATGAGAACAATGGTTTTGAAGGAGTAACAGAGCGTCATTGGCAACAAGATTACATATCTGTGTTTGAATTATCTAAATGAACAATTCGTTCAGACCAGTCTCATCTCACGTACATAGTAGGTTTATGGACTGACACCTATCAGAAAACAACTACTTCCCTGGCTAATACCACAAAGGGCGTTGGATTATATCCGACAGGTGTCAGTGCAGGATTCTTCACAAAAGTAATTCCTGCATATGCAGTTGGCGATACAACTACTGGAATCGATTTTAAATTATTGGTACACACTTGCAGACCGGTTTCGGGCTGTTTGGCAAGGTAGTGTCTATAATGATGATAATAAAACCAATAATAACAATGATAAATGCCTTTATTACCAATTGATAAAAAATAAATCACATTTTGTTTCTGCAACTAGGGCGAGTTTCAGTTTGTATGTAAATGATGAATATTGTGAAATATAAAATATAATTCAGCAGTTAACATACATCTCTCTTCCATCTAACCCCATGCTCTTTCATCTAACCCCAATCATCCTAAAGTCGATAATTTCCAATAATTAAAAATCGAATTTCTTCCATAGTATCATTCGTCAAACTAGGCAGAAGCGATAGATATACGAATGATAGACACTACCTTGCACTGACGAGTGGCCTAACTTCTTGCACGTAATTTTTCATTAGCTAATAAATGAGGAAATATCTCACTCATTCAGCTCTGTTTCTCCATACTGGTAAGTCCTAGGATGCCAAAATTTAATACATCGGTGCTTCTTAGGTATTAGATGCGCACCAACAAAGCACTTTTGAATATTTCATCTGGGGCACCTTCCGTGGGGATAAAAGGAAGCGTTCACGTATAAAAATTACTTTTTCATCACTGTTTTTCCGTATCGCTATATTTTCGGAAGCTGAAATTTTGTTTTCAGGTTTGTTTCATGTTGCAGATAAGCAATAAAAAGAAATTTCTGAATATTACAACTGGGGCGCCAGCCTCAAGGAAAAAATCGCTTTCACATATGAAAATTACATTTTCATCACTGTTTTTCCATATCCCTATATTTCCGTAGGCTGAAATTTTGTATGTAGGTTCATTTTATGTTGAGAATGTGCATTAATAAAGGACTTTCAAATATTTCAACTGGGGCACCAGCCGCGGGGGAAAAAGGCACGTTTACATATGAAAATTACTTTTTCATCACTGTTTCTCCATATCGGTATATTTTCGAAGGCTGAAATTTTAAAAGTAGTTTCACTTCATATTGAAGATGTGCAATAAGAAATCATTTTCAAATATTCCAAAGGCGCGCCCATAAAACAAAATTATAATTTTCGTCACTGTTTCTCCATGCACTTGAATTTCTGGTGGGTGAATTTTTGTATGTAGGTTCGTTTTATGTTCTAGATGTGCGATGAAACAAGATTTTCAAATATTCCAAGTGAGATCCTGCGGGGGAAAAAGGCGCGTTCATAAAATTATCTTCAATACATCCCCTATCTTATCTGTACATTGCTTTTCGCGTAATTATCTTTTTGTGATTTATTAATTGGGAATTGGAGTTATTTTCATCTCGTTTGGCCAAATGATCTATTGAGTAATTGTGATTTTTCACCGAACTTGGATTTTTTTACTTTTCTTGATTGACATGTTTTCCTAAATTGATTTCATTCATTGGGCATCGGCATTGTTTTTCATTCCGTTTTAGTAAGTCGTTTTAGATTTTCCACCAAACAGTTTTTTTTATTAACATTTTTTTCCTAATCGATTCCATTCATTGGGCATTCAGATTTCATTTTTTTGGCTGAATAAAATCTATTCAGTCATTTTTGGTTTTTCACCGAACGGTGGTTGTTTCCTTTTTTATTGGCACTATTTTTCTCAATTGATTTTATTCATTGGGCATTGGGATTGCTATTCATTTCATTTGGCTGAATAATATCCACCGAACATTTTTCTGGACTTATTAACAATACTTACCTGAAGAATATGAATGCTCTTCAGTTCGTTAAAAATGGAGGTCATCGTTGGGAACTAAAACATCTCAGCGAAAAAAGTCAATATTATTGAGGACGGTGCATGCCTTTTTACTGAAGAACATTGTTTCCATGTTTGGCAGCAGATCGTGAACTATATCCCAGAGAACTTTGGAAACTACACAAACTCTCTTATCGAAGCTTACTATCAGGCTGCCTCAAATCAGGAGGATATTCTTCTTGACTCTGATGAAAATAATATTACCCTAAGTGTCACTAAATATAGCAGCCACATATTGAGGTCATACAGTTATGATACTTTTCTGGAGATGACTGTCGCCTCCACTATATTCCAGAGCCGCACATATATTTTCGAAGAAATGAGACCATCTGAGATCTTATCTCTTCGTACCTCAGGTTCCATAACGACTCAGGTAACCATCAGTGGCTTATGATTATCACTGTTCTCTCAGGTGATAAGACTGCGGGGCATTTTGAATCGATGTTACCTATTAATACTTCACGTTCCCTCCTCTCCCTTCAAAACCATTCTCGAGCCCTTCATTATTCCGGAAAATTCCTTTCTCTTACGAATACTATCAATTGATCTGCTTGCGTCCAATCTGATATAAAAAAGCCACGGAAAGCCCATTGTGAAGTAACTAATAGAAAAAGGAGAGAGAACATTAAAAAGGCCGTTGAAAAGTATGATGAGGCGAAAAGAGAGGAGAGTCCTGAAGTCAATAGGAAAGTATGATGAAGAATAGTAAGGAAAATCTGGAAGTGAATAGTGTTACTCTCGAAAGACCCAAGGAAACCAGGTCAATGTTTACTGATCAAAAAGAAAAATTGAATAAAGAGGCTGTGAGAAAGTATGCTGCAGAAAACCAGAAGTGATAAGAGAGAGTGTGAAGTGGTATAGTGAGAAAAATCCGGAAGGGAACAGAGATAGTGTGAAAATGTATCGTAAGAATCCAGAAGTGAACAAAAAAAATGTGAGGAGATATAAAAACATGGCAAAAATGAAGCAATGTCAGGATTCCATGAAGACCTCAAAGTTGATTATACCAAGGACAAAGTAGTTTCCTTAGGAGAATAGACACCAAGCTTCTTTTGTATACCCGATGTTATGATGGCACCGGCGCCGCTCTCCTGCTCAACTGTTACTTTTAATGGTATTGTCCTTAATAATCGGTGAGTGGTACCATATAACCCAGTTTTGTTACGTATATTCCTGGCACATATTAACGTAGAACTCTGTAATTCGGTCAAATGTATAGAATATCTTCTCAAGTATGTCAATAAGAGCAGTGATCAAGAGGTTTCTGTGTTGTAGAATCGGTTTGATGAGGTGTCCAACTATTCAGTTGGGCGTTACATTAGCATTTCTGACGCTTTTGTTTCTCTATCCATGAGAGATATTTTCCTGTAATGCATCTAGCCGTCCATCTTGAGAATGTCCATAGAGTTAATTCCACTGCTGATAACATATCAATCAAATTACAAAATCCTCCCATGACCACACTTCTAGCCTTCTTTGAGCTTCGTTGATTCGTTTGCAAAGCAGCTGTTATACTGTGATGTGTCAGCATATTATATTTTGACAGATAACAGATAACCGTTTTCAATCATCCAGTTGTGAAACAGGCTGATGTCATTGGCAGAATGTACACAGAACATCCTAATAATGTGGGGTATTATTACTCCTGACTATTGCTACATGAAGTTCATGGCCCCACTCCTTTCACTGACTTGGGAACTGTATCAGGAGTAGTACACTCGACTTTTCAGTTAGCTTGCCAAGCTTTAGGATTGTTGGAAGATGTAGTTCATTAGGAACGTGCTCTGTTGGAATCTGTCATATTCGATTCAGCGCAATAATTGCGACTTCTCTTTGCTGTGATGTTGACATTTTTCAAATTGTAAAAATTCAAAGACAACTTTTCTGATGACTTCAAGAAGCGAGTTGAAAATGAGTGTCAAGAAATCAGTGAAATCGATAACGAAATGTGGTGTATTCTCCTAAGTTCAAGAATATGTTTTAACATGGCATAGGTGGTATTGGAATATAAAGTATGAGTGAGTGCAGGTTAATTGTTGTTGTTTAGGAAATACGTTGAATACGCAAATAAACCATTCAAATCAGAGTTCAGTTATTTGCTCAACTTCCCAATTTCAAGACAACACAGTTGGCGACGAGGATAAAAAAAGTCATGAAATCACTGTAAAATACTACAAGTTATTATGAATCTTGGGAATGATGAAAACTTGTGATAGAAAGATGGCATTCACGTTGATCGGAAATGTGCGAGAATCTTGTCTTCAAGATTCGGACTGGAGTATTTTCAAAGCAAGATTGGTACATGTTTTTCTTGCTAATAAGTCAACAAAAAAAATGTAGAGAAAGCTATTCTTCTGAATGCATGTGACGAAGAAGACTATAGGTTGATTCGTAGTCATTGTCTTCCTGAAGGTCCAGAAGAGAAAGTACGAGGAACTAGTAGAACTGTGTGACAAACATTTCAAGTCTACAGTCAGTGCTTTTGCGGCGAGATATTGATTTTATAGTGCCATTGAAAGTAAGGTTGAGACAGTTCAGCAGAGGACAGCAGGAGTAAGATGTTTAGCTGGAAAGTGTGCTTTTAGAACCGAGCTAAACGTAGTCTTACATGACTAATTTATCATGTAACTTGACGACCCATTGATAATGCAAAAAATTTCCGAGGAAAAAATCACAGTCGACTTCGACAAGGTCATAGAAACATCCGGAGTTGAAAGAAGGAGCGCAGCTAAAGTTTTTCAAGCATTGAACTTTGCCTTTTGCGATGCGTGAAGGTGTTGAACAGGAATTGAAGCGACTTTTGGATGAAGGTATTCTGAGTCCAGTATCACACAATGATTGAGCATCACCCAGTGATTGGGCATCACCCATCCTTCCGATAGTTAAAAACAGCGGAGGAATCAGAATATGTGAAGATTTCAAGATAACCCTCAACCCAGTCTTACATGTTGACAAGTATTCACTTCCACGAATTGATGAATTATTTTGTGAGTTACAAGGCGGATTGAAGTTTACTGAAATTGACTTATCAAATGCTTATCAACAAGTTGAACTTGATGCTGAATCTAGATTGTTAACAACAATAAGTATTGATTGGCAATTTCCAGATGGAAATTGCCAATTAATAAAATAAAGAATCTTCAAAGTCAGTTAGCGAGATGAGTAGAAAAAACCTTGCAGTGGCCCAGAAGATTAACACAAAAGCAAATTTCAGGCGCAATAATAACAAACAAGCAATAATAACGTCCTCTTCTTTCAATATTCTGGTTTCGACTTTGTCTGATCGGCAAATTTGTATACTCAAGTGTAGGCAGGTGACCATTTTCGATTCGTTGGTCGACAGTGTCGACTCAGTGAAGACGCATCCTAATAGTGATGAAATGGTAAAACTGACAGAACTTCAATCGCAGTCTTGATAATCAGAAACACCAAAGAAGAGTCCGCCAGAACTTGCTTCTTCAGAAAGTGTTCTTTTGAAAAAACTATAACTGCCCATACTTTCAAGGTTCAACACAATACGTACTGAAGTATACTCTTTAGGAATTATGTCATTTGGAGAATAGCCTCCTCATGAAATTAACCCCAACTGATACGATCAATAGCGATTTGAATCCAACATAGGCCGCACTTTTGCACAGTAACCACTCTCAAAACTTTCAAGAGTTAGTTTTCTACAGTTCTACAGAAATTCACTTCATTACTCAAGTTTCATAAATCCAAACTGAAGTTGATGATATAGAAGAAAAAACCTTGTTGTAGAAGTAAGCAGCAAGAATTCAGAATTGAGTGCCATCCTGCTGGTTTTGTCAAACATGGATGAAGTGTCAATTTGGTATATCTCTTGAAATACTCTATAATTTTGTTTGAAGGTGAATGACAAATCATTTTATAAATTTTAGACAATGGAAGTCCGAACTGCTGAAACTCTACAATTTATTACGTCACTCTCAACATAGGATGCAGCAGAATAACTCATTAGAAGAGATTACTTCTAACAAGTATAGAAAAAAAGTGCTCTTATATCTTCTGAAGACTAGGTTTGGCAAAAATACGCAACTTGCAGCTGATTTCTAACAATTTTTCAGTTGAAAAATATGTTTTTCGAATGAATAATCGTATGGAGGATTTCTATGGAACACTTCATTTCCATCATTATTGTATCCATCAACTATAATTTCAATATTGCACCAGTGTCATAGTTATCACGTAAATATCCGTTATCTAGTGTTGTCGCATTGAACACTGAACACGTAATACGAATATTAGTTCCTATCTTGAATTTTTTTCAATAATCCATCTGATTTAAAGCTTGATTAACAGTCTCCCGGTGGGACGAAGGAGAAGGATAAGGCTTAATTAAAAAATTCGCTCTCATCTCCCAAGTGCATTTCCTGAAAGTATTTCTTTATCTTAACCAGACTTTCTGAGAAAATATCAGTAAACTCTTCCATTAACCTGCAGAATTCATTTTTTTCGGTGTGTGTCAAAAAACTTGCGTCCCAAATTTTTCCGTTTTTTTCCCACATCAAAAATTGAATTGTTTTTTATAGCATCGCTTTTCAAGACTACTGAAAGACCAACTCCATCGGGGAGAATATTGATTTTTCAGAGTAGAATTTCATTTTCTAAAGAAATCAATTCCAAAAATGAATTCATAAATTGAGTCGGCAATCAACAGAAACTCGTGAGTGAAGATATGCCCGTGGGTTGGGCTACCTATCGGGTGCGTCCCCAGGTGGCGGATAGAGAAACGGTCAGGGGACTGGAGACCCTGTCCGGGAAGCCAATGCGGCCTTAAGGACGGGGTCGCTGGACTCTTGGTCAGTGGTAGAAATAAGAAAGGTGAGGCAACTGAAATTCCTCAAAAGCTTTTACGAAACATGCCACCGCGGATCAGCCTACCCAAGCTAAGGCGTAAGGAATCGTGCCGACAGCTGAATGGCCGCGGTTGCGAACGATCCCCTTGGGGAGCCGGGTGAAACCCCATTGTAATCAGCCTTCCTCTGGTAATGCGTTCACTAACTCTTCCATTGCTACTCGTGGGAATGCACATGAATGGAAACAAAACAAATCCCGAGGCTGGACGAAAGTGCTCACCTCAATCTACGGCAGTGGCTGAGGATGAACAGGAATATCCGCCCCCAATCTACTGCTTGAAATGAGGCTGAACATGGCAGACCACCTCGTGACGCAGCAAGGACAAAGCGTTAGCACATTAGCGGCGCAGAGGCCAGAAAGAGGAAGAGAGCAAAAGAGGCAAGGGTGGTAGCAACTATAAGTGCACCCTTCTTCTCCTCCACTCTACCTCCAACAGCAAGGGCACTTCCTGCGGCAGGCACCAAGAGCTCGGCCTTGAATAAGGGCAAGCAACCGGCCACCTCTGCAGAAAAGCGCCCTCACTCGAGTACCTCCACGGAGGGAACCCCAAGGAGGTTGAAGAAGCCGCGCAGCGACAATAATGTCGCTGCACCTTCCAAAACCTTCGCGAATGCCGCCTTGTGACACCTCAAGGTGGCTATCATAGATGAAACTAACCCGCAAAGTTACCGCAGAATGGGAGAGTCTCATCAAAAAACAACTTCTGGAGGAGCTGGACGAAGTTATCTTTGCCACCTCCGTTAGAGTGGCTGAGGAAAGCCACAATGAAGCTCAAGCCGTGGAAGGAGCCATTACATGCGGTCGTCAGTGTGGATAAGCTACCGAAGCTCATCAAAACCTCGCTCTGGTTCCCGGAGGATGCTCACAAGACGACATTCGGTGAAAAGGAGAGGATGCTGGATCAGCTGAAGACACAGAATCCTATTTTGAAAGTGGCAAAATGGTGCATTTTCCACCATGAGGTGAAGGTGAACTGACAAAGACACCTCTTCGTCTTCGGGATCGGAGCCGAGGATAGGGCTGTCCTCAAGAAAAAATCGATGAGAATAAGCTACGCGTTCACCTCATTGACTACAAGGTCAACGAGGAAAGAAACAGAGAGTACCTCTGGAGACCCGAGGTCCTTGGAAGTCGAGCCACCTGAAGTGGATATTGACCCCAAGGCCACCATGGGTCTCGAAAAGGAAGTCGAAGCATCCGAACGGCCTGGCGTCTCACCCCCAGCGGGGGAGCAGATGTATCTCTAAAGATATGCTAATTCGACAGTTTTCTCGTGGGCGAGGAAGTTGGAAAAAAGATATACATAATAGAATGTAACTTCCAACACAAAAAGACGGCAACAGCAACACTACGACACCACCTTGATGTATTGAAGGATGCAATAGCTCTGATTTAGAAGCCCTGGATGATGGAGACCAAAATTACTGGTCTCAGTAGCCTAAATGGTCAAATTTTCAGCTCAACAAGCAACCAACAACCTAGAAATTACAGAGCCTTTCCGATGACAAAATTCAGTTCCTCACATCTCACTGCGAATAAAGTTGAATGTCCAGATGAAAGAAGCAAATATACGGCGTTGATAATAATAATAATAATGATATTCATTCATCACTGTTGCATACAGAATAGAATTAATATCTCAAAGGTACTGATGAATAAATTGCGAATCCACTGAGGGTTTAATCCTGTGCGTGGTTGAATTAACAAACACAGAATCGAATTGAAATAATTTCACATACAATACAATCACAATTGTTTACATAGAAACTTTTCATTGTAAAAGTTAAAAAAAATAGGTATTAATATCATACATTCCCGTACTGAAAGACAGAGTCAAAGGTTCTAAAATAGTTAACAAACAAACACACATAGACAGCTCAGAGCTCACAGTTCTTAATTTTTTGTGAAGAAACCATATATTGGAAGATTACACATCATAAAAAGGCATTGATAAACTGAGGATATGCAAATTTCGACTAAATTGATAATTTTCGTTCCTAGAGTACGTGGGCATACTTGAAGACTGGCTTCAAATCAAATTATCTAAATAAACAATTCGTTCAGGCCAGTCTCATCTCACCTACACAGTAGGTTTATGGACTGACACCTATCAGAAAACAACTACTTCCCACGAAGGGCGTTAGATTATATTCGACAGGTGTCACTGCAGGATTCTTCACAAAAGTAATTCCTGCATATGCAGCTGGCGATACAACTTCCGAAATCGATTTTTAATAATTGGAACACACTTGCAAATCGGTTTCGGGCTGTTTGATCACTAGTCAGCACAAGGTAGTGTCTATTATCAACCTGAAGTCGATGATTTCCGATAATTGAAAATCGAATTCCTTTCAGAGGATCATTCCTCGAACTCAGCAGAAGCGAACGTCCAGCAACGTCGCCCCATCTGCCTGTCGATGTACTAACCATGTACTAAACATGTACTAACCATAAACCTACTGTGTAGGTGAGATGAGACTGGCCTGAACGAATTGTTCATTCAGATAATTTGAATTAATGATATGAAATACAATGTATACATTGTGTCATTAACTAATTTTTGTGTTCATGCTGTCTTATATTGGAATTTTTGTAATACAATTGTCTTACATCTAGTAGTCCCTATTGTTCATAAAGTGTATTACTTGGATATATCGACCTCTTAGATAGCATCAGTTTGAGAAATCGCTTCTAAATGACTTCAAGAAAATGTATGTGACTTTTAGATATACCTCCCCAATCCAAGTAGTCCATAAGAGATATTACTTTCCACAAGACTGTGATATATTATCTTTTTTTGTTTCAGGTCAAGAATATCATTCAACTGCCCGAAGTTTTTCCAGAGGGAAATTGATGTGATGGTCCCATTTCAGATGTATATCCATAACTATTTCAAGATATTTGATTTTATTTGCCATTATTTGTATATTGTTTTCTAGGAATAGAAAATCCAATTTGGGCATTGTTTTTTCGTTATTAGTACAAGGTAAGAAATAAGTTTTATCTATGTTGATGATTAGAAGCTTATTATCAAAAAATCATTTGATTAGGGAAAAATCTGATTCAACATCTTCTCTCAAAGCAGGCTATGACCCGCCCTTATAAAATATTGCAGTATCATCTGCAATTATTTTTCTTTTGATCCTAATGAAAAATAAGCTGTTCATGTATATTGAGAAGAGTATTGACCCCAACACGGTACCCTGAGGAACATCATATTAAATTTTTTGATATCACTATATGTTTCATTCATTCTGACACATTGTGCTCGATTCTCAAGGTGGTTTCCAAATAACAGTGAACAGTTGTCTCTTATCCCAAATTTTTCCAGTGTAGATATCAAAATGGTGTGGCTCACGGTATCAAAAGCCTTGGCAAGATCTACAAAAATGACAAGACATAATTTACTTCCATCTAAGGCTCCATAAATATTATTTGTCAGCTCAATAATGGCATCTTTCGTTGATTTGCCCTATTTGAAACCGAACTGTTTTTAAGATAGTAGTCTATATTTATCGAGATAGTTGGATAACCTAATTTTATGATTTTTTCAAATATCTTACTGAGGTTTGTAATGAGAAAAATCGGCCTGATATTGGTAGCTTCTGTTGAGTCCCCGTTTTTGAATATAGGACATATGACGGACTTTTGAATTCATCAGGAAACTGTCCAGTTTCAATGCATTTATTGATTATATGAATGAGTGAACTAGCTATCTGACATGCAATCTACTTGAAAGTTTCCGCTTTAATATTATCTATACCCGGCGGCTTACAGTTTTTGAGATTATATATAATTCTTGTGACTTCATATTCTAATGTTGAATTATTTGTTACGTTTTCTCTCATTGGATCTGAATAGTTCCTCATAATTTTCTCTGCTAATGATTTCCCTAGATTAACATATATTTCATTAAAATGATTTGCCATTTTTTTTTTCATCACTGATGACGTTGTTTTTATCATCTGTTTTTTGGTTTATCACTTTAGATGTTTTGTGACCAAATATACTGTTTATACTGGACCATAGCTTTTTTGAAT
>WOGR01006131.1:0-13290 GCA_015342045.1 Leptinotarsa lineolata | reverse complement strand
AGTTGGGTCTTCAAATACAGTACCATGACTATTCGAGTATATTACAAGAAATGGGGCTGAAACTATTGCAAACCAGAAGAATTCATGCAGATCTATGCTATGCATTCAAGCTGCTCAATGGACTAATAACTTGTCCTGAATTACTTGAATCTGTCAACATTCATGTTCCGAACAGGAATCTTAGACACAGCCATTTATTTCATATACCCTTCCATCATACAAATTATGGCAAGCATACACCCTTGGAAAGAACCCTAAAGTTAGTAGATGACAAAAACATCAATATTTTTGGTGTCTCTTATGGTTGTTTTAAACAATCATTGAATAATTTGAACTGGTAATTGTTTATATAAGTTAGTAACGAGTTCAATTTTAATTCTATATCCTGAAGTATTTTATAATGTTATATAGTTGTGTGCTGCATAAACATTCCGTAGCGTATTAGTTTATATTTTACAATTTTATATTGTTACTTTTTTTCTGTGAAATCTTTACACTGTAATGGGGTTTATCCCGTAGAATTAAATAAATAAATAAATAAATCATTATTATTATCATATGAATTGAACAATTCTGAAGTTTTTACTTTCATTCTTCCATATAATTTCCAGAATTTTCGCTCCGATTTTTTTCAAGAAAAAAAAACAGCTATTATCTGAATGAGTAGACATTTCATCTGCTTGTTTATATACAAAATTATTATCATCATTACATTGAAACAAACTCATTTTCTTGTCACATGAACTAATCATATTTTGCATGTCATCACTGATGCTAAAAGATACGTTAATTGTTTTTTGAGTAAAAAGTTTTTAGCATTCTATTCCTCCAACATCTAACAAAAAATAAGGGAAATGAAAACCTAAAAGCCAGTCACTCCGTAAAATATTCCCTTTGTGTCACTTGGCCGCCATCTTGGAAAAAGAGTGCAAAGGGGTTTCGTGCTGTATCTCCTAAACTAACAACCCTACAAAAAATTTAATGAGACATTATTTGTAGAATATTTATCATTTTCTGAACATTCCTATGTTTAGAAATGATTGTGAAAACCAATTTGATAGGTATAATCAAAAGTTTTGTAGGCAAAATTTTCAATTTTGTGATAAAAATTTCTTGGTAACGAAAAGAACAGGACAAACTCAATAGATCTTCCCAAAATTTCCAAATCAAAGGTGCGTGTCGATCAGGCTAAATCAGATGCAGATACAGTCATTGTCCGTTCTGCGCTTGCTGCATCCCAATCCTATGATTCTTTGACTAGCATAGCAGAGGACATTGACATTCTTGTCTTGCTCACGGCATTATACTGTCGTTCAGATATCATATATGGCGACGTCGTAGCAGAGAATTTGCCTATATCATAGGCAAACTCAAATTCTTCAAAATTTTACAGAAACATCCTGAGTTAGCCAGTGGAACAGCATTATTTCTCAGTGAGAAAGTCAAGCAAAAAAAGGGTCTCCTAATTCTACCTCATAGGTGGTGGGAAAATGAGTCGATAATAAATTAATAATAACATATGAATATATATGAATGAAAAAATATAACAGAAAACTAAGCGTAATGGTTCGTTTTTATTGTATTCTTACAAGTATTCAAAAACCTGATCAACCTCGGAGCGCTGTAAAACCCAGAAAAATTAAAGAAATTGAACTAATTTGTAGTGGACATCATTTGTCCATAAAGCCTCTATAAGATTGCCTCAATGTTATATTATTATAACATGACCAGAAAAAAATTATAACGCCCAAAAATTTGTTCAAAAATGTTCAGTTATAATTTTTTCATTTTCAATTTTACGCAAAAAAGTAATGGAAATAAAGTTGTGAACAATTTGATTTGCTACAAATAATGTCCCAAAATATTTCCTGTAGAGTTTCTATTTTACGAGATACGGCGCGAAAACCCTTTGCACCCCCTTTTTCCAAAGTAGCGACCGGGAGACAAGGGTTGCGACCCCACAAATTAGAACTTGAGCATTATACTGATTCCCCTACATATCAAAAAATACAATTGCGTCCTCTGAAAAACGCACACTAAGGCCTAAAAAATATAACATTTGAATGGACTAGTTTTATTTCCAGTATCGAAATTCCCCCAATATATCAACATCAAAAACTCCGCTGTGGTTATTTGTTTCCGGAAAAATCGTCCGATCTTCCACCACTCGCAATTCCTTGTTTCAAATCCCGGTCTCTCGTCCAACATCCTCCACATCCCAGCCATCAATCTACCATTATGCTGGGCTATTGCTCAGAATAATTGAATGTCAGTGGACTTGAAACAAAGACATTACTCCCGGCTCTTGCACACCCTTCACCGGTGGCACGTGACCTATTGGATTACCCTTAATCTCCTTTCGGGGGTAAACATCATAAAAGAAGCTTCTCTCCGTAAAAATTGCACCGGGTTTGTTGGGAATGAAATGTATCGAATCGTCCGCACGTGAATGATCATCATCGCAGAAAGGAGTCAGGAAATGAAAAACTTGTTTGGATGCTGGAGATATTTTATCATCGGGTGATCTCTTGATGTGAATCTAACCGAAAAATTCACAAGTTCTCAGATAATAACACATTCCCTTATTCATTTCTCAATGGACATCATGTGTAATACAGTCATTTTCAAGTAATTTTTATTGTTCGGTAAATACTGAAAGTAAAAAAAGTTGAGTCTCATTTCGCCCAGGTAGTAACAAAATTATTAGACTCTCGTAGCTTGGTACCAGGGTCTCAATCTGCCTATTCCTTTTATCCAATGTATGATGAACTACAGAGTGGCCAACAGACATTTAGGCACGCAGTGCAACACACTCTGAGCTGAAGAATTGGTTAACTGAAGTTTTGGAGTGGCTAGTGGCTTCTGAAAAATTAGTAGTGGGCGAACGGGAAGTATCGCGGAAAACCTTCTCACTTATTCCCAAGAGCCTCCGCATATTGTGAATAATACTATGATCGCTGATCAGATGGAATCCTTCTGGAAGGACATTCATAAACATCTACAGCCTTCCATCTAGAACATGTATGCTCTAACTCAGCCCTGAAAGACGCTCGTCACCTTGCAGCTCGTAGACGAAAGCATATTGCACCATCTGGAGTCCAGATGGTCCACCTTGTGGAAAACAACGCCACTCACAAGACGTAAACTCAGTAAACAACTCTCTGACAGATCTGGTCATCAGACTTTTCAGAAAATACAGGGTTGCTGCTGCAAAAATGATTGCCTTTCTGATTTTACTCCACTTCAAGTGCCAACTCGACTTCAAATCCCAAAAGGTATGCAATTCATCATTTCTTATAGTTATACTCCCTCTAGCAACAAAAAAGTGGTGGACTTCTGAGTCTGGAGTGTCTACATCACAGCAGGAGTTGGAAAATTTTTAGAGTGACCGGAGACGTCGCTTAGGTTTCAACACTGAACGACGTGACGATCGGTATCCCCGAGTCAGAATCTATTCTCAAAAGGGCCACATCAAAGCCGCAACGATTTCTTTACTCTTGCGACTATATGAGGAAAACACAATGCATGGGGTCTTCTTGAACAACATTGTAGAGGAACCTGACTTTAGTTCCCTCAGGTCAAGTGGTGTGGAGTCAAAAACTAAAGGTTTCACTACCCTGGCCCACCAGGGTAGTGTGTTCGACACCTTAACATACATCAAATGAGTCTGGAGAGTATAAGAATATACGTATAAGAATACGTATAAGAATACGTATAAGAATATTTATGTTTCGGAACGTATCTACACAGTACGTTGTGGTAAATGCCTACCTTGACATTGAATTTTCTGACAGACATTTATGCAAGATATCTCACAGAGGTGAGTCTTGTAGATATTCTGGTTCATCCAGCAGCAGGTCCACGCTGATATCTATTAGAATGATAAAATGTGGGATGATTCTTCCTCGCACTGAAGTTTGTTCACGAGATGGAGCTGTTACTAGTTAACAATCTTTCTCTGAGACGAAGGTTTCATACATGCAGTAGAGCAGAGATAATAGAGAGAGATAATACCTCGAATCCGGTCTGTAGGTGATCTACTCGACTGATTCCAGCGTGGTCTTACAGCTGCAAAAATAACCGCTGTGAGATATCTTGCATAAATATCTGTCGGATATAATTCAATATCCAGCGTGGTGTTAACCGGAAAAGTAGTTGTTTACCAGAACCTAGTGTGTAGGTAGGTTGAAAGAGACGAGTGTTTTGAGTTTCCACTTTTTTATTCAGCACCTCCGTCTACTATAGTCACGTGATGAATGTAGAGGTTCTTGACTCTATGTTGCATCACGAGTCAAATGATACGCAGGGAATATCGATAGTATCAAGGTTGGAAATGAACCAACATCTACATAACGGATGTTTCAATGAAATGAATTAACCAATTACGCTAACATCTGACCACGCTTTGTCGATAGTTATCGTACAAGTAGTTCATTATTACCATTGGCACTCTCAACGGTTTTCACAAAAAACCGTTTTTATTTTATGCACTTTACTTTTTTACTATATGCACCCTGTTGCGATGATTCTTTCAACAGTTGCTTTTTGTGTACTGAATCCTGAACTTACTTGACACGCAGATAATTCCAGCTTTGTAAACACTTGTGATCCAACACCAGACAGCGCTGTTTGAACCTACGAGGTCTCATCAGTGGTGCTGTGTCTGGTGTTGAATCAAATTAGTCAGGGAAGCTATAGATTGTGATGTAGAAGACCCCTCCCCGATATAGAAGGCCCAGGCACTCTATCGAATGAGGCCCTTATATCTTCCGTTAACCGATGAGTAGCTTTTTCATCCAACTCACCCCAGCCAGGTAAGGGTTATACCGTGAAGGGCGGCACTCATGTTTGAAAGGACTCTCATGCCGTTAACCAAAACCACTCTATCTCATTTCAGACCAACTCGTCGCTCTGCCGAGAAACAGCAAGGGAGCTATGCTCCAGTCTGTCTGAAATGAAGATGCTATCAAGCAGTGTTGAATCACAAGTTCTAGCTGCCTTGCAGTGGAAACTGCACTGAAATGCATAGGACTAATCTCGTCCAGCAGTCAATGTCTAAGCTTGACATTGCAACTGACCACCTTGGAGAGCCTGATTTATCTTTGATATTCGAGGATTGAGTTTTCTGTTGATCCCAGAGATGACGTCTCCGTAGGAGAAGATATCATGATCTTTACTTTCGGAAATGTTTTTTTTTTCAGTAAAGTTCAGTGGTTCAGCCTACCACCATGATGATACCAGGCAGGTTGAAACAGCGCTCTCTGGTGTTGGATCGCAAGTTTATCCAGCTGCCTTGTAGTGAAACCTGCAATGGAAGACAAGACGGATCTTCTTGGCATTGCAACTGAACGCTTTGTGGAACCTTGCTCATTTTTGATATTTGAGTATTGAGTCTTTTGTCGATCTCATGGATGGCGTCTTCGTAGTGGGGGATGTCACTGCCTTCACAAAGTCTTCTGTTGATGACGAATTGTTTATCATATGTTCCTTGAATTAGAAAAAACTGTACTGTTCCAACTAGTTCAAAATATTCAAAAATTATTTGCCATGTCGGAAGTTATATTCAAATAAAAGCTGTGTATTATGGGACTTATTTTCTTTATATCATCTTGCACTCGGACATTGTAAAAATAGTCATAGCTGCCTCCTTTATAAAGTTGGTTGTTATCCGATAATGACTGTTATTACCATATGTGGGCCGGATGATAAATGTTTGAAAGGAAAAGACAATTTGTAAAATTAATAATGGGCAATATTAACCTCATTTTTATTTCCGGAAAAATCTCCTAGCCCTCTGGGTGTTTCACTTCCTATTCTTCGATCGTGGGGTAACCTGGGAGCCATCTTGTCCGAGAAGTATTGAAGGATGCTGTTCAGGCGGTTTTTTATGCTTCACGTGAAAGAAATCTAGAGGTTCACCCATCGACGTAACCTTAATCTAGACTGCTAATCCCATATAACACAACTTCATCCATTTACGAAATTTCAGTGAGCCTTCAGGGCATGCACAATGAAGTGCGCATTGCGCAGACACGTTTTCATAAATTCAATTTGGATGAATTTTTCCAGCAGCAGGAATATGACCATTAGCAGTCTAGTTATAGGTCGATGGGTTCACCCGTGTCCTCTCACTTTTAGCCATTTTTATTCACGACTCCCTTCCAACTTCTGCGCTTGCGTAATTTATCGATGTCACCAATGATGACATGATGAAAGTGGAGATCACGACAATATCATGGAGTTGGAACCCATTCAGCAGAAGGCTCAAATAAAAGTCGCATAGATCACCTGACTTCTGCGGCAATACAAGGTTGAGCCAATGCATGGGGTATTGTTCAACAACATTGAAGACCTTGGCCTATCAAAGCGCCTAACCCTCGCTTTTTTCAGGTCGAGTGGCCTGAAGTCGGAAATTGAGGGGTTCATCATGGCCTGCCAGGATGATTATTTCAATTTAGTCTACCAATGTCGCGTGAAGAGTCTAGAGGTTCCTGACATAAGGTGCAGGGCGTGCCGCGAGGCGTCTGAGACCTTAACGCACTTGCTGTCAGCATGTCCAGCTTATGCTGTCTCGACCTATATCAATCTACATAACGCGGTCCTAAGAGAGCCCTAAGAGTACCGGTGTTGTCCTAAGCTCTGGGGGATATTGACTTCGTTGTGTGGAACGAGAAGTGCCAAATTCATTGGAACTATTCATTCTCCACCCTCAGGCTCATACAAGCTAATAAGCCTGATGTAGTTCTGCTCGACCACCAGAGCAAGACGATATTTGTCGTGGAGATTTCAGCTCTTGAAGTTCTTAGTGGAATGATGCTTTCTCTACTCTCGAATCTCAAAATCAAACCGGCTTGCCGCACTAAGGCAGAAATCTTAGCCGGCTATCATTCTTGACTCACTGCGCTTGCTCGGGGTACATGATTTTGGGACCCAATGATCACCTACCACACGGTGTGGGGAGTGGTCGTTGGTTGATAATTCGGGCGCGCCCTCATAAATGTTTCGGTGGAAAAGGCTTGACCAGCGCAAACTTAGGTGAAAAATCAATACCTGAACCCACAAATAATGATTGGTGAATTCCGAACAGCTGTAACTGTACAAAACTTGTACAAGTTGAGGAATAATGAGGAATTTTCTTTTAACTTGCGCTTGCTCCGCAAACATCATATTTTCCGAAAAATGAAGAATCTTTTACGTCCGCTGTCTACATTGAAGAGATACAAAATATTAAAATAGGTTCATGTAATGACATTTTGATTCAGTTACAAAATCAATTCTAAGTATAACTTTGTTTCAGGACATCCCCATTTCTTCAATCAACTATCATGCGGGCTGGATTTGATTTCCATGGCGGGAGAGTGGTTGACAGCAACTGCAAACACCAACATGTTCACCTACGAAATAGCTCCTGTGTTCATATTGATGGAAAACGTGGTCATGACGCATATGCGAGAAATCATCGGGAAAAACTGGCGGAAAGGAGATTCGATATTGGCGCCAGGTGAGGATAAACAACTATTTTCTGAATATACGAGGTTTGTTGAAATAATGAGGTAAATTTTCAATTTTTCAAAAATTATTTATTTATTCATGAATTTCTATTTTGTCCCTTTTAAAGTAGTCCCCTTCGAATATAATAAACTTGTACCAACGTTTTGTTTTTTCCAATCCTCAGCGATTAGATATTCATTTTCTGAATCGTCACAAAATCTGGTGGATACGGTGGCTGGGGCATAACTTCAATGTTGTTTTTGGCCAAAAAATTACGAACAAGCAATGGCAAGTCAGCAGGTCTATTATCGTGATACAAAAGCCATGAACTGTTTTTCTATAATACCAGAAGTTTTCTTCGAATTGCTTCTCATAAGCGGCGCATTACTTCAAGATGATATTCCTAATTGACTGCACGACCTTGTGGCTCCGATATCATAACCATATGCCCATGATTCGTCATCAGTTATGACCCTTATAAGCAAATCTGGATCGCCTTTGACGTCCTTCAACAATTCCTGAGTGATGTTCATGCAACGGTTTTTTTGATAAAAATTCAGCAATTTTGGAATGACCTTTGTTGCCACACACTTCATGTTCAAAATTTCCAAGAACATTTCATGGCATGAGCCAACCGATATGACGACATCCCCAGCAACATCTCCAATGATGATTTGACGATTTTCAATCAAAATTTTCTTCACTTCC
Source organism: Leptinotarsa lineolata (assembly GCA_015342045.1). Taxonomy (NCBI): domain Eukaryota; kingdom Metazoa; phylum Arthropoda; class Insecta; order Coleoptera; family Chrysomelidae; genus Leptinotarsa; species Leptinotarsa lineolata. Next base: position 5,091 of record WOGR01006131.1, on the reverse strand, counting down.
TCAACATTTTCATCGTTTGTTGATGTGCTGTTCCTCCAGAGCGAGCGTCGTCATTCACATCTTTTCCACCTTCAGTGAAAAACTTGGAGTACAATCACCGTATGCCACTGTCAACATTTCAAGCATTTTAGAGCACTTAATTTTAGTTTTTACACAAAATTTGGTTCAAATTCTTTCATCCACAGTAATTGAATTATTCTCAGTGTATATTTTCACGAAGTATATACTATTTCAGAATTGAAGCAAATTCTGGAGAAATTTCGTCAATTTAAGATTGGGGAAGTTTGAGATGAGCGGATATTTTTGAAATTAATTGAGAAACGTCAAATTGAGTTTGCTATGAATGAATTTGATCCATTTTTCAGGTGGATCTATATCAAATCTTTATGCATTTTTGGCTGCAAGGCACAAAATGTTCCCCAACTACAAAGAGAAAGGAATTGCTACCATACAAGGACAACTTGTGATGTATACCTCAGATCAGGTAAGATTCATTGATGTTTTTGAATAGATTGAGTATGTCAGTGTCTTATGACGCCTATTATTGTATACGGCTTGTTTTCGTAGTTTTTTGTAAAGAATGGAGTCGATAATATCTTACTTGTAATCGGTATCGACAGCGATTTTTTGGTAAAATTCGATTATTTCTGAAAATTACTGTCTGACAATGAAATATTCATTGGTCTGTGAAGCATATCATTGAATGCTGCATGCAATACTTCTTGTTGATAGGGATGTGTCTTTGGTCCAAAAAATAATAGAAATTTGGTAAAAAGTTTGGTGGAAATTAGAATTGGACAAGATAAAATAGAAGTGGTTGATTGTGTTAAAAACCTAGGAGTAATTATGAATGGGAATCTTCGTTTTGAAGAACAAGTGATTAAACTAATTAGCAGAGCATTGGGGATGTTTGGAATTAACTTTCAATGGTATACAATATTTATCAAGAAAAATCAAATCAATGCTTTGCGAGAGCTTGGTTTCGCCCAGGTTTAATTTCACAGATTGTCTTTATGGTCCAAATTTCATAGTTTTTGATAAAAAGAGATACAAAATTCTTGTTTGAGATTCATTTTTGGTATTCGAGAATATGAAAACATCACCCATACTTTGAAAGTTTTAAACTGGGTGAATAAGGATAGTCAGATATTGCTCCATTCTACAAACTTATATCATAGTATAATCAAAACTAAAACACAAGAATTTCTTTATATTAAAATAAATTCCGAACTGATGTGCATACCTTGAACTTGAAGCACAGCTTGAGGTTTGAAGGGATTTTATTACCCCCATTGCATAAAACACAAAAATATGAAAGATCTTACAGATCTTTTGTTTCATGCAAATTTATAATGAACAGTTTGACGGCAGATAAGTTTAAAAAGAATCTGAAAATAATTTTATTGATGAAACAGAACACCTCTCGATAACTATATTAACAATTTTTATATTCATTTATTTTTCCGTTACATGGCGCTTTATGAGGTTGAGTGGAAGAGCACCTCAATTGTATAATTAAACAATATTTCCATATCATTTTGAAAAAAAGCTGAACTCCACCTATTATTCCAATAATTACTTACCTAAGTTGGGAAAAATTATTATATATTATCGAATTCATTCGTTCGAAAAAACTGCGGAAACAAGCCATTCACTAGGTGAACCCATCAATAACATCGCTCGTTTACCAAAAGAACAGACTTAGACGTGGCTTCCAGGACAAATAATAATCCAAGCAAATTCATTAAAAACAATAAAGACAAAACTCCACTATCAGATAGAACATCGAATGTACCCCACAGAATTACTATTTTCTGAAACAAATCTTCTTGACATTCGACAGCTATTTTATATGCACGTCAACATATGGCAATACTCAAACAGATTCAAATTGCAACATATCATTCATACTTATGAAACAAGAAATAAGGATAGATGTGTTGTTTCTACAATTCAAATTTTACCTTTTGTTCTTCTCATTTGTTATATAAATCTTTCAATTTTCATTATTGTTTATTATATTCATCGTGTATTACTTTAGTATGTTCATTTACTTTTACTATCAATAAACAACATTCATTCATTCATATAAGTTGACTTGTGGTTCTTGCCCAAAACTTTACATTGGCTAAACGAGGCCAACTCTTCTACAAAGAATAAAAGAACATATAAGTTGTTTTTGGATTGTGAAGAGTATTTCCACATTTGCAAACAATCTCCTGACAGAGGGACATGAATTCATTTCTTTTCCTCTCCTGAATCTGTTTTCTTTTTTGAAAATTGGTAGTTATTTCACTAAATATCCATTGAATGAGTTGGTAAATTTTTTCTATGATGTTTCAAAATTTTCAAGCAGTTCTCAACTCTATTCAGGAAAAATTATTCATTAGTTATTGAGTAGATAAAAGGTCATACAATTCAAAGTGTCATATAAAACATAATTTGTAATAAGTTTATTACATATCCATTTAACGAGATGGTAAAATTTGTAAAATTTTCCGTTTTTTTTCGAGTTTGAATATGAAATTGAATTGAATTTCACACAAGCTCACACAGTCTATACAAAAATGTTAGGAAAATTACTCAAAGTGTTTCAAGTAAATTAAGGTAACTCACAAAAGGTGAATCTTGTGCATAAGATGCTTAACTGCAAGCTAGACATTTATAGACGTATACACAAATATATAAGAAGAAACACATACTCAAAAGATGTTCGGAAATTTTCAATTAGTTTTAACTGTAACTCAGATAAAATAGTGGTAACGTACTTTGCTGTTTAAAAACTCTTTCATTTGGAGAACTGTGGAAGTTTATTCCACATAAACGTTTTTCCCAAAGGATTTAATCTACAGCGATTCAAATTCAATGTGAATCACTATTGTAGCACAGGCACCGCACTCAGAGCGCCTTAAGGTTTATCCTGTGGTGCTTGTGTTTTTTTTCTTGAAAAAAAATCGGTCAATTTCATCAAAAATTTCTTATCATGAACAGTCAATAGAAAAGTTTCTCAAAATACTTTTCATCTCTATTCTCAGACTTATTTTCGAGCTGGTTTCAAGAAGAATTCTGTAGTTTCTGCTCATCTATTGGAATTGTCTAGTTATAGCTACTCAAATTTACTGAAATCAGAATATCTTCAAATATAATGACCTCCAAAGTCATAATAGAAGAACCAAACAGTTCAATGTTGTGAAATTTCAATAAAATAGACATAAGAGAACTAACTCAACACTGAACGCATTCACTTTTTCTTCTAACAGAATTCACCATTTTCTCAAGACACATTTGGAATCGCGATAAGTAAACGTTGAGTTGCTCCACAAGTTGATGGATTCCCAAAAACTGAACGTGTTACATAATTCTCTCGATTTTTAGAGTCACTACTCCGTCAAATCTTGTGCATCAGTCTGCGGCTTAGGCACCGACAACTGCATCATGGTACCATCAGACGAAAACGGTCGCATGATCCCCTCCGAACTGGAACGCCTCGTCAGAGACAGGAAAAATAGGGGGCATATTCCATTCTTCGTTTGCTGTACCTCGGGAACCACAGTTTTGGGAGCCTTCGATCCCATCAACGATATTGCTGATATCTGCAAGAAGTACGGGATGTGGTTACATGTTGACGTGAGTTTCTTAGACAAAACACTAATATCGACATCATCTCATGTATCAGTATTCTCGAATAGGTGGAGAACTAAATATTCCTGACCATATGTGTTACTATTTTCCAGGCTGCTTGGGGTGGTGGTCTTCTGCTATCAAAGAAATACAGGCATCCTCGGCTGACTGGCATTGAAAGGTAAATCAAATCTCAGTATCTATTCACATTATCAATTAGATATATTTCAAGTTAGAATCCACCCAAGATATATATGGTATAAGTTGATCGATGAATGTGGATAACTAAACTGAATTTCACTGTGAAGGTCAAAGGTATTGCAGGTCTCCAGACTTTTCACTTTACTGCTTGGTTTGATTCTTGGGGCTTAGGGCCCAAACAAATCCATTGGAGATATGTGTTGGTTGTCAGACTAATGATCCCAATCGGAATTAGTTCTTGGTGGCCAAAAACTTTCATCAAATAGTTAAGGCGATAACCATGAGTCTCCTCTCCACATCTTTCTGGAGAGAGATCAGATGAACAACATGCAGAATACAGGTTATGCAGAACATGGTAAACGAAGTATTGAAACTGATAGTTACAGCATCTGGGAATGATGTCCAAGTCATTGCCTTTATCGGTAAAACACAATCTGATGAAGGGATATTTCTCAAGGAAGATCAGTTTTTGAGAAAATATGTTGGATTTCTACTCCTCACCAAGCGGTTCTGGAGTCACTTGGCCATCACCGAACAAGATCCAAATTGGTAAGGAACTCAGGTAGGTGTTGAACTACCGATAAAGACTTCTCAATAGGAAGATTCAGGAATTTGTCTCTGGTCTGGATTTGTGGCTATACTGACTTGGAAGTTGATGAAGCTACTGATTTATTTGCAAGAAAGGACACTTCAAGCGATATCATCGGACCAAAACCCAGAATTGGCATTATTTAGGCTTTATCATCCGAACAGTGAACATCTAGACTAAGAAAAAGGTTTCAAGTTCCTGGCAAAACTGGTACATACATATTTCGAAGAATGTTGGCTACCTCACAGACTTGGACTGTCGGTTGACTGTCTCTGTTTGGAAAATGAAGAAATAGCAGAGCACATACTTTGTGCTTATCCTACTGCGAACCGAATCAGATTTTCAGAGTTGGCTTCCTTGAAGAGCTGGACTTATTTACTCGAGTTTCAATAGGTGTGAAACAAAATAAACCGTTAGCGAGTTGCAGTGGAACGTCGAATAGACTCACTCACAATGGACCTAACAACCTACATTTCTGGTTCAATAGAATCACTCAAGTTTGATTTAAGTAAACCAAAACCTAATTTGTAACCTCACCTCGCCTACACTCAAAAAAAATAAATCAGTTCCCAAAGTAATAAGAAAGTAATAATAATAATAATAATAATAATAATAATAATAATAATAATAATAATAATAATAATAATAATAATAATAATAATAATAATAATAATAATAAT
>WOGR01006130.1:0-13291 GCA_015342045.1 Leptinotarsa lineolata | reverse complement strand
CAGGCGCAGTGAGCCGAGAATGACAGCCTTCTGCATTCGTCCGGCTAAGATTTCTGCCTTAGTGCGGCAGGCCGGTATGATTTTAAGATTCGAGAGTAGAGAGGGCATCATTTCACCAAGGGCTTCAATAATCAAAACAACCATCTTGACAGAGTGGTCTTGATATAGTTTGCGGAGTTCGAAGAGAAAATCTCGATATTTTTTGCGTTTTTCCTCCTCTTTTCGGACGATATTCGTCTTTCTTTCCCAGAAGATACATGTGTTGTTGAATGAAAATTAGAAATATATCTAGAGAAAACTGCATCGATTGTTGTTACATGTTTTTTGGTAGGCTCATTTCGGTTATTACTCATTTGAAGTCCTAATTGTAGAATGTTTACTAAGATTTGTGCAAAATTAACATTGAAAGCTCCCGCTGAAATTAGTGACGACGTATGATAGATTTCTTCTAATTCTTCAGAGTATACTCGACCGTGCTGATGTGTGCTGGGCTCACACTTCTCTCTCTCTTTCACCTACAATTATATTAAAAGCCTAACTATCTCTCTCTTTCTATCTTTACTAACTCATATCTCCCTCTCAACTTCCGTTTGCCTCGCCCTATCACACTTTTCGTAACGCTCTCGTCACGCATTCACCAGCTTACTCCCCACTTCAAGCGCCGTTAATAATTTTCACTTAAAAAATCAAACAGTGACGGATTCATGAGCCGAGCAGGGCACATCTACCCCCTGAAACCACCTCCACCACGGCTCCACGAGAACAAATTTGAATTCAGAATCTGTGCTTGAACAAGCCCCTAATCCAAGTGCAATTTATGTAGACCTTCTCCTTATACAGACGAAAGGGTTGTCACTGAGCCTTATTTGCCGAGATTAGAGGACGAGCAATGGGGTTAACGAGCTGTATGTGTTCGAAAATGAAATGTAACATCTGACGCTAGCTCGTCCTCGACACGGATATATTGATTTCCACGCTGTTTCTGGATCCGGCGAAAACTGAAGACATCGGGAGATAAATCTGAGAAAGTTGCAACCAAGTTTGCGTTCTGTGACGTTGCTGAAAGTTTCCTTGTCTCTGGGAAATATTTATTGTTCTGGTAAGTGGTCATTCGGTGGCCCGAAGTTCCGCAAATATCCTTCTCAGATTCGCTTATCATCCGCATACAGTGTTGAGACAGAAAACAGGGATAGGTGGGCTCAATGAAAGATTTGTTTTTGTTGAGTTGAAAACATTTTCAAACACGGGTTTCTGAAAATAACAATAATTTTTGAGGTTGAGCTTCTTAACGCGCTCTTGACGTGGTGAGTGAGCTGGTAAATGTGTGACCAAAGCGTTACGAAAAGTGTGATCGGGCGAGGCGAATGGAAGTTGAGAGAGAGGTATAAGTTAGTGAAGTTGAGTAGCTGCGGGTGTTCATAGATGTCCTTTCAGAAGGATTCTACTTGATCAGCGGTCGGCGGATTATCCACAACACGTGGCGGCTCTTGGAATGAGCGAGAAGGTTTCTCGCGGAACCTAAGATTTTCCGCGATACTTCTCGCTCGCCTCACTAGTGACTTCTTAGCAGCCACTAGAATTCGTATCCTATCAAGGTAGTGCTGTTTGGTGATCAGCAGCCCGCCTTGACTCGAACTGTGATAATTACGCCTCAATTTGGCGGCTATCCGCCTCACTGCCGGCGTGAAAGGCCTGTTGGCCGCCCTGTAATCCATCACACATTGGATACGAGACGTGCGTTGTTTCGCCGACGTGATCTTAGCCTCCATCTTGTGTACACGCCGTTATATCTTCCGAACCGCAAGGCCGGGATTTCGTCCTTCCGATTTGGAAAGCGATTGGATGACGCTACACATGGCGGTGTTAATTTGCCAGATGTCAGCCTCTTCTGTTAAAACACTATGGAGCTCCGAATCCAAACAAGCCAGTTCTTGTGGCTTCAGGGACCTGATTCTGTGGAGCGCCCTGCGTGTTCTGATGGTCTTCATTGGAGGCATGATGCGGCATGATACGAGTCTTCTCTCCAGCTGTGCCAACGGTTGGTAGAACTGTCACTTCTACCACTTCTATATAGCCCTGCTGCCGAAGATAGGATACGTAACCCCTTAGATTTTGGGAGAAAAAAGTGGCATCCTCCGAATGTGTTGCACACAACAAAGCTAACATTCTCGACATGTACCCCCTTCGCGCGGGCTCACTACTCTCATAACAATGCATTAGGCTATCTGTCAGCTCATGCGTCCACTCGAAGCGTCCGTTGTCATTGCCAGGGTTGTCATTGGTAGGCAAATCATCGTTATGGGCCCTACCACTTTGCCTCTGACCCCTCCGAGCGAGTCGATTGTGGGGGCCCCTTTCTCGATTTTCAGGAACCGAGTTTTGGGTGTACCGGGTGGTTAGCCCTGAAGACCCACGGCCGGCACCCGAGGGAGAATAGTGTTCTCCCTGCTGCTCGGGTAAGTAGTGGCGCAACTCACCAAAGGCCTCAGGTGTTGGTGGCCTCCATACTTATCGGCGCCCGAGCGCCAATAAGCAGGGATTATTATTATTATTATTAGAATAGCCCAGTCATCACCCGAAGACGATCATTGATATTGAAAATCGAAAGGCCGTGAAGTTACTCGATTTTAAATCATATGGACAGTGGAAGTTCAAACTAGTGAAATTCATAAATATCATCAAATCAATTAGGTCTTGAGACCATTTGGAATTGAGTTATGAAATGATCCTTATTTTGCTGCGCCTCTGTTGAGTAGATCCTCTTCCGAACTACATATTTCCTTTTTCAAATAATGTTCATATTTGCGCAATATAAGTGGCCCTTTTCACTTCCTCCTCCGTTAAATCATGGCGTACAGCAGATGCCGATAATTTATCACTTTTACGTGCTTTTCCTCGTGTTGTGAGGCTGTTATCCAAAGAATTTATTTCGAGCGCTGAACAAAAAATGAAAATATATTTTCCCCGATCGAATCATGGTTACATTCGCGGTGATATATAGCAGGACTGTTCAAACTGACTGATCTATGTTTGCGGAAAAAACTATATATGATGCTTCTCAGTATAATAAAGTGGATGTGATGTCGTGAATATTTCAGATTTTCTGTATGGGCGACGAAGAAGCGTGGAATTGCTTGTTTTGAGAGGACATGATTCATGAGGAGCATCATCCTTCCTTGAACTTTGGACGGAATGAAACATTCGATTTCATGGCTTGACACAATTTCCTTTTCTTTCATGATCATTCCGGAGGCTTGACATTGATACAACGAGAGGGATGTCACAATACGAGTGGCAGAAAAATTTCGAACAGAATTCACCGGTAATGAAATCGGGAAATTTGAGATATCAGATTGTTTCGAAAGTTTCGTCCATTTTATCAGTTCTACTCCTAACTGTAATATCCAGAATACTCATCCGATTTGATCGAAACCAGCGCCATCTGAATCAATGTACTTTTGCAAACCTAACACATGTCGATTGTGTTTTTATATATTTGGTTCAATATCTAACAGGGTCAAAGAGGCACCTTAACATGAGCCATAAATCCATCTACACTCTGGTCAGGTGGTCACAAGTCTCACTCACACCCTCACCGAATTAATCTGAGCAGCCTATCACCAATATGTGATAACTTACAAAAAATTCAAATTCAATTCATTAAAACTGATTGAATGAATATTGAATCCTCGGAAATCAATGAAGTCGACGAAAGCCGTTTTTGCCAATGCCAGCATATCATTCTTGTACCAGCTATTGTATAGTGAAGAAGTATAAACCGTGATAGTGAAGTGCCTAAGCCAGAAAGATTACCACCTGCGAGGCAAGTCTCTGATTTCCGAAATCAGACTCATCCGATAGAGGTAACAGAGCCTAATACACAAGCAGAAAGAAAATCCAAAAGCCAACAAATTAACTGAAGCAGATAACGCCAACCAAAGGTAACAAGACCGATGCCGACCCAGCAGGTAGACGAAATCACTGCTACCAACCAGCCAAAGGAACAGATATTCTATCAGGTTGTTTACATCAATAATTGAAAATGACGAGGCAAACTCGTCTCATCTGTGAAAAAATAATCACATTCACTAATCATTCTCCAACTATTTCTGACTCTTCATTCGAACGAGAGCGATCCATCACCCGTCAATCTTCTACTAGCAACACAAATTCAGCGACCCAACAAGAAAAAATTTAAAAATCATCAATACAATAAAACAGTTCATTATATATTATTCTCACTATGAGGTGAAAATCATACAATGTACTGTATTATTATATCAATGAGTTCAATTATGAACTCTCATCAAGTATCGGCAGTTCTATTCAGATATTCAATCAACAAAAAATTCTCTCCATCAGAAAACTCCCCGATGATCTAACGAATCAGAGGGTCCTATTTGACCTATTATATGACCTCCAACGAATTCATCACTGATCACATCACTGAATCACTGAACTCAAAGTAAAATTTTACTGAATCGCTCACCTCAAAATCCACTGAATCTCTTCAAAAACTCCTACGTGATTGCATCAAGAGTTCCCTTACTTATCCTTCGTGATCGAGGGAGTCCACTTCGACGTAAGAGGGACAAGATAGGCTTTTTCCTGGAAGAAGCCAAAATCAATTTCATTCGACCATGGAGAATTACCTACAAAAAAACAAACCAGCCCCTCCCCCCGGTATTATCACCACCGGTGAAGACCACTTATGGCGTCAACAAATTCGGACGCACTCACGAATGCGAGGCGTCAAACACTCATGCCACTTATCCCCAGATACTGCAATATTCACAGTTCAACCGGCCATTTGGCAACAGAATTGTCCACGCATAAAATAAAATTTACTCACAACTGGAAAGCTAATCCCCAACAAAATGCACCAACACTGCAATCCTCTTTTGTCTCAATTCCAAAGGCGACCACCCTGCCTTCTTTCCTAAATACACTGAAATATAAGGAAGCCCCGAAAACCCTGAAGAGTTAGCCCTAATCACAATTCAGAAACCTACAACGATCGCACCCGTCACCAGTCAAATTGAAGCATCATAAAAATTCAAGCAACCCTCCTTCCCAACCTCATGCCTTCTATTAGGGATGGAATCCTTGCACTCACTAGCGAACTTTGCAAAACCATGACTGAACGACACGCGGATCGGGAGAACGGGTATTTATTCCTTGGTACCGTAAACGCTCAAGGCCTAACAAGTAAAATGTATCATAAAATCAAAATATTATTTATCCCAAAAAATCAAAATATTATTTATCACTGATACACTAATCAAAAATCCACTCAACTTTAACGGTTATAACACTACCCACCGCCCAAAAGATCCACACTCCCGTGGCATCGCCATCCTAACCAAACAGGGCCTAGCTCACGGAAAACACAACTTTTCGCCCAACCTCCTGAATCTTTATTGCGTGGCAATCGACCTTCTCTCTAACTTCGGTATTGTAACCATCATAGCTCACTACAAACTCTCCCCCAGAATAATAGAATACGCAACCTCTCTGTCTGAAGCCTTCTTCCTAGGAGACTTCAACTCTAAACACACTCAATTCGGAGAAACAAACTTCAACGCTAACGGCCGACTTCTATTCAACTTTCTCCTCGACAATAACATTTACAGAGTGCCTGGCCAGGACTCGACGTTTCTGAGTCTTTATCATTGACCACATCTTATGCTCGAAGAGCCTAATGGAGATGGTGGATGACGAACCTTCACTGGGAACAGGATCACGTTAAATCACCTTCTCCTCCTCATCAAAACTACTATCAACTTCCAAATCCCATTAATCCATAAAACCATCTTCAAAAACCATAAATTTACGGATGTCGAACGATTCCACTCCCGAAACCAGTTCTACCCTATCTAATAACCCTCATCAAAAACAAAAGAAAACTGTATAGAGACCAAAGACCCAGCATTAAAGACCGAATGGAACCAACTTAACGCCCGTGCAGTCGGCTCATCTAGAAAAGTTGGAGGGAGGAGACAAAAAATCAGACTTCAGGGACGGAACGGCATTCTGGAACGAATTCAAAGTTCTCACTGGATAAAAACAGAAAATCGACAGTCACATAGTCATACCAACCACCAAATGAAGAACACTTTGACAACCTACATCTAAATCATATACAATAAGTACCCGCAGATATTTCGGCCAGATTCCTCCTGACCCAAACTGTCTTCCAAGATCCCCATTCAGCGAGAAAGACATCCTTCCAGCCATCTTCCAAGGAAGAAACACCGCCCCAAGTCCTGATTCGGTAAAACGCCTAGTACTGGAAAACTTCCTTGAATCCGTCCTGCCCCACCTCAGACACGTCCTAGACGCATGCCTGAAACATATACTTCCCAATCCCCCGGAAACAGGCGAACACTATCCTGATCCTCAAACCTCAGAAAGATCCCACCAAATCCGAATTCTACAGACTCATCAGCCTGCTTAGTTGCCTTGGCAAACTTTTGTAAAGAATAATGACTGAACGAGTTTCAGTAGCACTATTCCTCGTCACCAACATGGTTTCAGGCCGAAATACTTCACCATAGACGCCCTCGTTGAACTCCACAACCATATCTCCCAAAGCATCAACTTCTATTTTGGCACAGTCGCAATCTTACTAGACATCTAGAAAGCCATCTAGACCACAAGGTCTGGCACGCGGGCCTGATCTGAAAACTTTTCCAAATTCGCCTTCCACTGTATTTCATCATATTAGTAGCCTTTTACCTTACCAACCGACAAAACCGCGTCAAAGTCGTCAAGATCCTATCCCCTCTCCTCACACCCTTCCTTATTCCTATTCTACGTTCACGACTCTCCTTCGACCTGAAACATCCTCCAATACACAGATGACACAATCCTTTACTACTTCGCCTCTAACACCCAAAGCCTATAAATTCATTCCCAAACAATGATGAACCATCTTGAGTATTCGTGAGACAAACCTAAACCATCCTCTTCAGATACCCTTATACCACAACCCGCCCTAAAATAAATACCAATAACTTGAACCTCAGACTTTTGGGAGAGACCTCCAAGGCTCGGTGTTCTCCTTGGGGGTTACTATCACGAGTAACCTCAACTGGGAGACCGTCCTCAGAGAAACTCCGGGCAGAGTCCGGAAGAGAACTAATCTCCTGAAAGCGCTGAGGGGCAAGATCGGGAGATGCGACATCAGACCGATCCTGGATTATGGAGCCATGGTTTTCTGCACACTTTTTCTGAGATGATCTCAGCGCATACCCACAACCGATAGAAGAATATTACGAAATATCTATAACCTCTCAATCCGATACCGCTACAAGTTATCATATAACAGAATAAATATTACACCAATCAACTTCAGATTTCAGGAACTCCAAGGCCGTTATGCCACTAGAACCATGGAGAGCAACAATACTATAGCAATCAATACCCTGACCACCCCATGGACGCCTCGTGAAGGCTTCAGATGGATACCAAGGACTAAGTTTCCGTTTCCCCCAGCCAGACTCCTGGGAGAAATGGAAGACCCGACGAAGCAGATCCAGGACATCCTCGAGGAGATCAAATAGTGGTCAGGAATACCATGAAGCCTTAGTCATACCACCCCAGCCTTGCACAACCCGATTTCACAAAAACTGAGCACCGCAATGGACTCGGATACCCTAACCGTTAAACAAATCAAATATGTAGAATGAAAGTAACAAAAACAAACTAATATAGATGAGATGTAATATAAAACTAACCCTTACCCCAAAGAGGCATGAGCCTATAGCTGCTTCCCCCTTATACCAAATCTGTAACAAAAAACTTACAAAACCTGAAATGAATAAACGTCTTTAAACTTGAATTTGATAGGACTCTACTGCGAGGGTCTGCTGTTGTCGTAGGTAATACATTTTCTATCACACACGACAATCCGATACAAAAAAAATCTGGGAAAGAAAGTTTTTGGCTTTCCACTACTCCATCTTGATAAAACAAAATGGAGTAGTAGAAAGCCACAAACTTTCTTTCCCAAAAATCATCCACTCCTACAAAGCTAACCCCTTCAATTTAAAAAAAAGATCTTTTCAGTAGCGCGAAAGCCAAGAGTACAGATCCCGAAATGTGACAATTTTTGACCTATCAGAAACCCAAAATCCATCGAGATACATGGAGTTCTGCGCGAGTGAGTGTGATTAATTCTAATTCGATTCTCTATTTTCTGCTTCCAGCTATCATGGATTCCATTCACTTTTTTTTCATTTTCTACAAACTGAACAGCTTTTAGAAGATCAATCGATAAAACGATACATTCGTTTTCGTTCTATGTACGAGAGACCGGATGTATGGAGACTGACTTTAATTTTGACGTTAGAGACAAAAGCTTGACCGTTCATCAAGCAGGATGTCAGCTTTGCTCGTATCCGAAGCATAACAAATAGAAGGTTCGATAGGTGGGGACTTAATTGGAATAGGGCGCGGGTTTCATTAGTGAGATCCAGTACGAGGTCATAAATAAACCTAACAATGCTGTAATGCGACGGAACGATAAATATGTTCTGTTGACCAGACCTCAGATTTTCGTCCGGGCGTTTTGGTGGTGTTATATTTTTTAGGGAAAGTAGTATAGTTCACAAGTTCACAAAAGTTAAGTTTGTCTTCACAGAAGATTATGAAATGCCGATCGATTCGGAATTTCACTCAGAGTAATTAATTAGCTGAGCCAAATTGCGTAAATAATCAGAAATCAATGAAAAATTTAATTTAACAGGAACAGAGAGGTTTGTTTATGGCGAATATCTCAAAAACTATCGAAAATATCTCGCGCCGCCCTTGACGTTAGAATAAATTTCAATAATTTTAATTCAATATTGTTACTTTGGAATTGAAATAACTTTGTTTCGTATATAACAGATACACAAGTAATGAAGATTAGACAAATAGATGAATATTTTTTCCATATTAATCAATTCAAACACTTTTTTTCCTGGCTTTGATCCGCGCAAAAATATCAATCATAATCAATTTCTTGATTTAGTAATTTTTAAACACTTCATGATCATCTGACTAGTTTCAGTAATAAAAAAAATAGTGAAGTAGACCATTCGATGGGGATTTTTCAAAAAAATTACATCTCATTTATAAGTTGAGAAGTAAAAAAAAATGAATTATTATGTATTCTATCGAAATTTTTTCATGAAAATTGATTTGAACTCCTTTTCAAAGAAAACTATCTTTACTGTTTTCTTCTATGAAATTTCGGTATTTCAAAAATGTTGCCGACTCCCAATTCATGCTACCCTAGGCCCGGGCCTCACTGGCCGGACTGACTTCACCAAGAAAAGGAACCTCATTGAGCGAATATATGATATTGAAAATATTCCTATTGAAATAATTCCTATTGAAATATACGGGACATCGAAGATCTAGGCTTAGTCACTTCCAATTTCAACTTCAGAACACATGTTAGAAAATTACAAGCAGAATTTTGAATCATTTTTGGAATCATTCTCAGAACGTGTCATGACTTTACTTGTAGTACATATGAAGTATGTATGAGAAAGAAATGTTTTGTTCTTCCACTTTTCCATCTATATATCAAAAATTATGAAAATCTTTCAAAGAAAGAAAGGAAGCTATCAATTTCGAAATAAATTCCATACAAAGATGCGAAGTTCATGCAAAGAAATAACTTTCAAACACATCAAATTTAAGAAATGGCAGAAGCTAACGCGTGATTCGAATGCTCATGAACTTTTCAATAACGTTTTTTTAAATAGTTTGACAAAACGACAATTATTTTCAACGATGAACTTCACATTTTTGTACAGACTTCATTTCAAAATCAATTGCTTTCATCCCGTCTTTGAAAGATTCTTCAATTTTTTTGTATGACAGTCATCACCCGAAGACGATTGTGGATTTTTTTTTGAGGAAAAAACACAAGCACTACAGGATATACCTGAAAACGCTCTGAGAGCGGTGCCTATGCGAAAGTAGCGATTCATATTGAATTCGAATCGATGAAGATTAAATCCATTTGGACAAATGTTCTTAGGAAGTTTACTCAACATAAACGTAGTTCTCCAAATGGAAAAGTTCTTGTAAACTGAAGTTCAAGATGTACTGAGTTAAACCTCAGACCAATGGGCAGCTACAGTCCGACGCGTATTCCTGATATGTTTCGCTCTTGGTGGAATCAAATGTGTCAAGTCACTTCTAGTGAGAGTATTTATAGAAGAGAGACAAATCTTCAACCTTTCTTCGATGTTCCGGGCCATCAAGGTAGCAAGTGATGTTCGCGTCTCCAATCCGTTGAATGGCTTTTTTCTGAATGTAATCCAGCAGCTCCAGGGTATGCTTAGGGGCGGAGCTACATTCATGGAAACAATACTCCAAAGACTGTCTGATCTGAGCTTTATAAAGCATCAAAAGATGCTGAGTACAGTTTTCTGGTTCGGAACACTGTTCCAAGTTTTCCACTTTCCGCTTCGATAAATTTGTTGGAGGTTAAAATGGACACCAATATGTTTTGGCACAATCATGTCGCTGGAATTACCGTTAGAAGTTCGTTCCATCGAAAAAGGAGTATATACATCTATGGATGATAGAAAAACTCCAGAAGCACTAGTTGATGGATCATCAGAGCTAAAACAAACATCTAGCTACGGGATATTTCGGAAATGGTCTTGAAGATCCTCCCACTCAGCAGTTCTGTGATGCCAAACCGCCCGGCTTAGATTGTTTCCCAACATTTATCAGTAATTTACTCAACACTGAATTGAGTTTGTGGTCTGATGAGCTTATTGGAGAACTTACAGAGACCGTATAAATTTCTGGAATGGTTGCTAGGTATAGATCCAGAAGAGTAACATATTCTCCATCACGGTCACGAATCCTGGTTGGTTGGTCAGTCAGCCGCCCGGGTCAGTCAACCCTCGGTACTTTTCGGGCTCTGAATAAAGATGAAATTCTTATAATTTATTGCGGTAATAGATGTGGTGCCGAGTTTCACTATGTATAAAAACAACGGAAAACTGTGTGCAGTTTGGAAACATCTGGATTGTGTATTATCTGTGTTCAGGCAGAAAGCAATTGATGAAAAATGAATGGGTGTCTAATGTGATTTTTTCATGATGGTCAATTGTGGTACGTGTCTCTCAGCGATCAGCAGAACGAGACCCAGCGTTTCTTGTAAAGGCTGTAAAAACTTGTTTCACGTTATCACATCACAAAAATCGACAACTTGATAAAACTTTTGCAGAATGTACCGGGGCAATCCTGAAAATACTCGAGTTGCATGAACTCATGCAATGTAATAAATAAAAATCGTTTGCATAAATTTATCAAATCCAAACTAGATACTGCTCTTTCTGCAATGAAAAATCATGGTACTTTTATGAAATCTGAAGTTGTTAAAGCTTTCACAAACGTGTCAACACTGTCTATCCTCAGTCACGCAGGTACTCAGAGATACTGAAAGATAAATCAAATCCAGCTATAATTATTCGCCCTAAAACTAATCAGGAAGTATCACAAAAGAAGACCGACATTTTGCATCATATTGACCCAACATCCGAGAATCTTCAACTGGCTAAGGTCAAGACGATTAAAGATGGAGGAATCCTTATCGGTTGCTGTCATCCTTCTGATAATGAAAAATTTAGAAAAGTGGTTGAAGAGAAAATGGCTAACTCTTATTATGTTAAAAAAATCGCTGGCGTGCATCCTTGACTACGAGTGGTAGGTATGGCGAAAAATTATCCAGATGAACTTAAGAAACTTCTGTTAAATGGTAACTCAGAAATTTTCTCAGATGACTCAGAACGTAAAATATTGAAAATATTTCACCCGAAAAAAAATTATAATATCTGGCAGTCAATTATTCAGGTAAATAAGGTAGCCTATGAGCGGGCTCTCAACTCGGGAAATTTGTTCATTGGTTATGATAGTTGTGCTGTGTATGACGGCATTGATGTCTACCGCTGTTACAAGTGTAACGACTTCAATCACTCCTCTCGCAACTGCCATATACCAATTTCCTGTCCGGTCTGTGGTGGTACCCATGAATTAAATCAGTGTCAATCATCTATTAAAAAATGCTCTGATTGCATGAAACTAAGAAAGATGTGAATATCCATGCAGTTTGGGAAAAAGATAAATGCGTCTCGTATGCAGAAACTTTCAAAAGATTCAAAAATAGTCTAACTCCTCAATAGCAAATAAAGAGTAATTGTTATATTCCCCTTGTAGTTTCAAAGCATGTGTTAGTAAAGATACGAACACTTTATTAATTTTTTACCAAAATACTCGAGGATTAAAGACAAAAACTGGTCAGATACTGAACTCTGTACTTCAAGGCAACTATCGCGTTTTTGCACTAACCGAAACCTGGCTCGACTCATCCATCAATAATTTAGAATTATTCCCGGATAGCTTTAACATATATAGAATGAATCGTGATTTTGAACGCACTTTCTTAACAAGAGGTGGGGGTGTTCTTATTGGAGTACATGAAGACTTTACTTCTACAGAAATTAATCTATTGGATTATAACTTTCCCAAGCTCAAACTGATTGATATCGTCGTTAAAATAACCTATTCACATAAAAATATTTATTTGCCAAACATTTATATACCTCCTCAGACTCCTCTATCCTCTAGCTGAGTTTGAACAATTTTTTGAAGTCCTGGAATTACTGTACATATTATATGATAGTGGAGTTTTCATAACAGGAGATTTCAATGTTGGCGATTATGCGAACTATCTGAATCATGATACAACTAATAGGGAAATTACTATTCTACTATTCTCAATAATTTTTCACAAATACTTGATCTATCTCAAAATAATTTTGTATTCAATAGACTTAATAGACTTCTTGACCTGGTTTATTTTAATGAGGAGTGTCATGTGGAAAAATCAATGGATCCTTTCGTAATCGAAGATCAACATCATCCTGCTTTGGATATTATTCGTGTACTTGAGACAAAGGCTAACTACAGAAACAATCTGCATTTCTGTTTCCAAAATAATTATAATTTCAAGAGAGCTAACTTTCCACAACTGTATAATCAAATATCTTATATTGACTGGACCTTCTTGGAAATTTTTGATGACTCAGAAGATGTATCCACATATTTCTATGAAAAACTTTGTTTTTGCTTGCTGCTATCCCATATATACAATTAAATCCAAAAATAAATATCCTCCTTGGTATAATAGAAGCATTATTAGAGATTTACAGGCTAAAAGCAGAATCTGGCGCAAATACAAGCGTGAGTGTAATTTGTAGGCCCTTGAAGATTTCAA
>WOGR01006129.1:0-13291 GCA_015342045.1 Leptinotarsa lineolata | reverse complement strand
ATTTTTCAATTATTTCCAGTGGCGATGCATAGACAATAAAAATGACCCCGGTAAGAATTTAGTTCTATCATTAAATATTGTTGCCGTTAGCTCTCAGTTCAATTTATATATGAGTTACCTTCAATTGAAAATTGTTTTACTATAGTTACTTGGCAACAACTGTAAAGTGCAGCGATGAATTAAATGATCGAATTGCTTTGTGACGATTTCTAAAATTTTGAAAATTATTTCCAACCAAAGATAGATCTTAGCAGTACAGATATTTTTTTTCTGGGACTTGAGACGATATCGTTTTTTTCTGCCATGTTGTTTATGACGTTGAATCTTCAAAACAAACATCTACTGGAAACGGTGTTATTTTTCTTAGATCAAAGGTATTATAAACAAAACTACAAAACACAATTTTTTCAGCCGTTTATTAGGCATAATGAAATGGGAAATTTTAGGGCATAACAACGTTTGAATGGCACACAATGGCAATAATCTAATAAATAAAAGATGGTAACTATAAAAAGCTATAAATTAGTAGAAATATAATGAATAATATAAAGCCTAGCAAAGTTCCTATTACAATTAAATAAGAAAAGATAGAAGAAGATACACATTCAACTCATGAATGTATTATGGGATTGAAAAAAGAATGGCACATCATAAACAGGTTTTTGCGACTATTTCGAAAGTGTCATGAGATCAAAATTGTAGACGTTTCTATTCACAGAAAACGTGTCTAAAAGTGCGGCGTTTATTGACTTTTGTCATCATCAAGTGCAATATTTTAAAAAAATACAGATAGATCTTCAATATTTGATATTTGCTAGGTATGCATACAATCAAAATACCAAAATCTCAATGCATATAAATTTTTGTAACCCCACAAAATTTCAATAGGGAGTGACATAAAAACCTAATTTTTGGGTATACACTTTTTCATAATGCCGAAATGGCGGTTAGCATTATTATTATCAATCAATTCAATTCAATTCAGGGTAGATAACATCTGATGTGACATCAATAATGACTTTTACCACTGGCTAATTAGTATCCCAATTCCAATAATTTCCTATTTCGAATCAATGACTTCCATTGTGGAAGTGCAAAGTTATTTTGTTAGATGTAAAAATACGAAGTAAGTTTTTAGGAATGAGTACAATTCATCTCCTGATGATGCCAACATAGTTGGAAAAACGAGAGTCGGGAAATTGTTTTAACGATGGTATATACTCATGTGGGAAAAGTATGTTATAAATATAAGTTGTCAACATTATATTTTCTATGACATGGATCTAGGAACTAATTTAGCTGGAAAATTAATTGCCTGGATGTAAAAGGATCATTTTGCTCAATACATTTCATGCAAGTTTTTTTTCATTTCATTTCCAAATTTAAAGTAGCTCCTTCAGTTTACCAGTGTTTGAGAACATAAGGCGACATGCCACGTGACAAGGAGTGGCCTTTGAATTCAAATGAAACTTCAAATATATGATTTTTAAAATAGTTATCAAAAAATAATTCAATTTTTTTGGTCTATATTAGGTACGCAGAAATGGTTTTAAACACTTTTAGAAGAACAGTCAAAGTTTTTACTGACCTATGCTGTGTTGAGAGTGAAAGAGACAAGGAAAAAATTGTTAAATATAGATGAATGCACACATTTTTCAAGATGGCAATCAGGCAGATCATACGTTCATGAATTTATGCTTCAAGAAGTTTATTTCAGATCTTGTCTTACGACTAGATTATTGTCTGTAAATAGTTAGAGTACAAACAGAGAATAATAGTGTTTCCATAATCATAAACTAAGTTAGATGATATGCTGGACAATCTGGACATACAGCTGAGAATTGAATAATCTACATGAAATCATTATTCTTCCAGTAATCATCTAATTCTTAACGGAGATGAAAAGGATGTTTGTTAACTCAGAAAAATCATTAATAATAGTTTCTGACTCCACATCAGAAAAGCTTCTTTAAAATTACAATGATTTTTCCAGAAAGAAAGACCAAAGGAACAAATTTGTAATAATTGCTTTTGATTTGTATTCTGAAACTTTTCAATTTATCACAGCAAAACCATTAAATGGTTTGAAACACCACTAGTACACCATATCAGCTAATTTAATTTATGAGATATTAATAAATAATCATTTGTAAAAATAAATTTGGTTATAATCATGAATTTTCTACTTTATATTGGTAACGTTTTTAATACTAATATTTGGCAACATTTTGGTCTCAGATGGCATAATTTGGGGCAAAAATGTTTCATTTATCCATATTCTGATTGTACAGAAAGACTGAATTCTCCTGGATTGATTGTGGTCCCATGGTACCAAATCCTAGTGTCCACTAGAACTAGATTTAACAAGTGAAAATATTAAAAACTCTTATATCAATACACATAGTTACACATATTATTCATCAAGCATACTGCAAATTGGATTATGAAAAACTTTGGTGTGTTATTAATATATTACCGATGTTTTTATGTGCTATCATTAATTTCAGGGAGAGATTCATTGAGATATCTTTTGTAATGGCTTCGTCAGATTATCTAAATGATCTGAATCATCTCCTGATGCTGCCAACTCGATTGGCGAAACATGCTTTGCAAAAACAAGTATCACAGTTTTGTTTACGAGAAAATTATTATCATTAGACCCAATAATCTTGAGTTTTATTATGTTCCAATGATGGCTACACTCAAAAATTTGATTCCAAAGAACTAATTCATTGCAAAATTTCACGATTCAATTCCCAAATTTAAAAAACGCATACTAACCTGCATCTCCAGGTTCTACCATGAAAGAAAAAGGTTTACAAATACTTTCACATTCTGGCGGCGGATGCAGATTCCAAACCTTGGATCCCTTCAATTGAGCCTGCCACATAAGACGATTTATGAAGTCCAGCTGAAAATTGGGAAATATTAATTCCAAATTTTTAGAACTGTTGAAAATATCACTAAATAAAAAGTTTTCTGTATAAAATGTTTTTCTTGTGATTACATCATTTCTTGAGTTTATTTTATTATTATAAAAACATTTAAATTTACATGCATAGTAGCACCATCATCGTATCCCATGAATACATATTCTTTCGAAGGAATTTCACAGTCATCTGGTAAAAAGTGTGGTTTGGGGTAGTGTTGTCTCATTTTTTCCAAAACAACTGGATGGCAATTTCCCCTGAAAATGTATATCGACACATTTCAATAAATATGTAAAAGAAAACTATCAATATCTTGCAACAACAAATAACTGGTTCAATAAATTGAGGCTCCAGCCAAACCCATCTAAGTCTCAGTTCATCATATTTAATCATCGGAATTCTGCAACTTCTCCAACAATCAACATTCATCAACACATCTTACATGCAATCGACAGTTAATTACCTAGGTGTTACTCTTGATTCCAAACTAAATTTCAATAGCCACGTCAGAAACAAAAAAAGAAAATGATAGCAAGAGTCACACATTTCATAAGTTTGACAAACCTGAGAGCAGGAAGCATATCAACAGCAAGCAGAATATACAAACTAATCTGACGTCCACTTATTGAATACTCTCACCCACTGTTTCTCAATATTAAACTAAGGGCCTTGAAAAAAATTAAAGTATCTGAAACAATGGCTATCAGGAACATAACAAGATTAAGGCATTCCAATAACCCCAAACACAACCCTCTGCTGTACCACCTCACTGGTATTAGCCAGTTGAGCAAAATTGTGATTTTGTTCAATGAACTACAACTATTATTATTTACTAGATATCTACCGCAGTTGTAGACAAAATGTCTGGTATGAAAATCTACATACCACAACCAATAAAGTTTTTTGCAGTTTGGTGCAGACTACTCCAGCTATAAATGCTAAAATTATTAAACAGATTGTATATTTTGGAATACCTACCAACCAACATACCAGGATTTCTCTGATGGGCTGTTTTTAGATCTTTCCTTACTCATCGTTAGAACATCTCTTAAGGACATGAAATCAGACTTGAAGTGTAAGAACTGACATTCCTCATCTACACTCTTGAACGAGTCTTCTGTTTTCCTGTATAAGTTTTGAAAATATTCCAGGGAAAAAACCTGTATGGCAGGCCAGTGTAAGAATGCTTGTTTTATCACAATAGGTTTTGAGCTATATGCATATGGCAGGAAATCATTTTTGGTAATATTTGATAATATAATAGGTTCGAGTGTATTGGAACAAAAGTTGCAGTCTGTTATGGGACGTGTAGCCTCCCATATAAAATAATTGTTAGGAACAATGCATCTTACTCCCAGTAAATAGTTGAAACCAAGAACAAAGTAGTCCAGTTCATATAACAGAAAAGACATAAATATTGGTATAACAAAAAGGGTAGATTTGCTTATACTGAAAAGGCCCTTGAAGGTGCATCGTCTCTCTAAATCTTCTAAATTACATCCCAAATTCATATAATGTTTATTGACTTTCAGTAAAGATTCTTTCAGTTCCAAAGATATTTTTGTTTCCAATTTGCCTGTCATTATTATTCGAATTACATCTTTGAAAAATATACATTTTGACACATAATTAATATTTTGTTGAATATAATTTAATATTTAGGTTAGCTTTCAGTTTAGCTGCATTAGAGTTGACGCCCGATCGAGCAAGTACGCAAGTAGTGCTTCTTACGAATCTTACGTCATTGACATGGTGTTCCATAAAACTTATCGCTCCTTAGAATATGGTTCTCATTGGCATTCTGGCAATGATATTAAAAGGCCTGTTCGCCTACTATAAACAGGTTATTTTAAGAATATGTAATATGTCAAGATGTAATAAAGTTCATAGACACATGTCAATAACACACACAGAACTATAAATTATAGTTTTGTGATGACACAGGAAATGCCCACAAAACATTTGAGAGTGTTTTATGGCACTGCCTGTTCTATCGGGCGTCAACTCGAATACTGCATGATGACGCTGCTAAAATAGGGTCAAAATACTCCGAAGGTAAAATACTTAGACAAGTGCTCTTTTCTCTTGTCTAAGGTAAAACAGCTCCCCAATCGGATCTCCGGGTGGGAGTTGATTCAAGAGCATCATCCTGTGCTTGTGTTTCGTCCTTAAAAAAACGGAGGACTTCTCCACAATGTCTGCAATATTGATTTTCGTGCTTTATTAGTAATGAACTAATTTATATATTCTCAATAAAGTGATGGATGAAGCCGTTACTACGTGGTAGGAGATCATCATGAATAATGAAAATTAAAACTTCCTATATTTTTTGCCACTTTTATTTGTAACTAACGTTACTGCAATTTCGTCCTATACGGACATTTTTAAACGAATACAATAAACTGTTCATACAATTAGGAGTACGGTATTACAAAAAGCAAGACTCCTGTACTCCCCGGACGAAGTTCTTATTACGTAATAGCAGCGAGAAGGGTGCTAGTCATAATAGCACCGTTAAAAAAGCTGGGATACCGACATAACGATTAAGGTTATGTCGATGGAGCTAGTGAAGAAGAAGAACAATTACTGTTATCTGTCATTAGTAATAGTTTTTCATTTTACCTATCAGTAATTATTCTAAAGAAAACAAAGTGCTTCATTTTTATTTCCTTCATCGGTCGTTTAAGTAATTTTTTTTGAAACATTTGGAGGAGTGAGAGGCCGAAATTATTTTCAAGGTATTAAACAGATCCAATGAGCGATGAATCTAAACGTGATATAAAATATCTTATATTGAATTCAAAACATCCACTAATCTTCAAAAATTATATGAAATGGGCCTTACTAAATTGGTCCCTAGAAGATTGGAGAAAAAATATTGGTAATGAGAAAATGACCTTCCGTTCGGGGTTGTATCAAAGCACGGTGGAACCCCAGTGGGAACGGAAATCAAAGTTGTTCAATGAAACTTTTGATTTCTTTGTAGAGCAGAGTTCGACGAATAGTACAGAATGGTTTTACTTCGACTATAAATATTTGAATAGTTGTTTGAAAGAAGTAAATGATCTAAGAAATGAAATACATTGGGATTCGCTTGGTTTTCCTGAAATAAAGTCAGAGGATTGTACAATATGGATGGGGTCTAAGGGAGCACATACTCCCTGTCATTATGATAGTTATGGTTGCAATTTAGTTTACCAGATATATGGTAAGAAGTTGTGGATGCTTTTTTCTCCAGAAGAAAATCTCAGGCCTTCGAGAATTCCCTATGAGGAATCAAGTGTATATTCCAAACTGAATTTTTTCAGTCCTAACCTCGAAAATTTCAGAAGCATGAGTGGTAAATGTAGAAAAGTTGTATTGAATCCTGGAGATGTACTGTTAGTACCAAATAAATGGTGGCACTATGTTGAAAACTTAGAAACCAGCATTTCCATCAACGTTTGGTTACCATTGCCCCAAGATGATGAGGAGAGATTAAAAGAGGCGATAGTACAGTTTCTCGTTAAACAAATCAGCGAGTCATCGAATACAAATGTTAATAACATTATACTGAATCCAAATATGGAAGAAATAATCCTACAGACTAATGGAAGCTCTGCTTTCTTTGATATGATAAATAGGTGCAAAATTTCTTGCCAAAGGAAGAAAGCGAAAAAAACAAAATTTGAAACCAAGACTGCAGAAAAAGTAGACACACTAAGCCTTCCAGAAATTATTCAGAAATACAGTTCTTTCATAGAAGTGCTACAAGAACTCCCAAAAGGCGATTTTTTTTCATTCATGGAAAGCCAAAAAAATAGATTTAGGGATAGCATGATTGAAAAAGAAGCAGTAAGTCTTAGTTCATCTGAAGAAAATGTTATAGAAATGTTCAATGTTTTGACAGATATGGAAGTAATTGATTTAATAAAAAATAAAATATTGGAAAAAAATCTGCTTGAATGAAAATGCATATTTTTTTTGGTCCCTCTATCAGGAATTTTCTTCATAAAATCTCTTCAACATTTTCTCAGAAAACAGTGGTGGGTGGGGAGCAACCAGCTTTTTTTAACTGCAAGTGTAGGTCTTATTTATGTTTGATCTCTCATAGGCTTTCCTGCTTTCCAGTAATCGGACTTGACTACATATTTCAATATATTGAAGTCCCAGGATAAGATTTCTGGTGAATATGATATATTTCTCTTCTGGTCTTTTACAAAACAAAACTAATCTGTGAAAGTCACCTTATAAAGCAGGGTCAAATTTCAATAAACTCCCCCTGGATATGCCGTGTGGATCACTCAAGCCTATGATAACTCTGGGACTGTACCCTCGAATAAACTGTCGAGGGCTTAGTAAATTATTGTGAAGTTCCAAAATTTTACGGTTTTCAGGCTCTTAAATCTCAAGCAAAACCTAGAAACCGTCGCAAACTCATATATCCGTTATTCATCACCCGCAAGAGGGAATAGAATGATTTCCAGCTCTCAAGCAATTTTTAAGGGATAGAGCCCTTTTTACACCAACTTTCCTGAGCTATATTCAATGTTATTAAAGATATCCTATTTTTAAAAATATGATAATTAAAGAATTTGTTTTGTGTTTGAATTGCAATATAGGTTTAGGCCTGTATAAAGGCCCGCAGGAAGGCTGGATGTAACTCTAAAGTGGACATACTGAATCATTTCTCCTGTTATTAGCCGCATTCGGGTTCGCTATTTGAACTGTCAAATGTGTTTGCACAGTTGATCTTCTTCGGGCGTGTCTATACTGGTATAAACATGCCTGAAGAAGTTATTGTATAGCGAAACACGTGTTGCGTTTTTATGAAACAGTTCAGTGAAAATCTCAAAGTGTGTTAATTGAAAACTTTCTTAAATTGAAATCTTGGTGTATGTTGTGCTAGAAGTAGTTAATGCAGAATGTACTTCAGAGTTCTACATTTTTATCTTATTAACTAATTCGATATCGAGTGATTTTATTTCTACTTTGTGTTTTTTGGACATTTTCTGCTTCCATGTGCTGGAATTGAGTATCCAAAATGAGGAATATCTTGTCTGTATGTATCTGAATCCCGTCTACTTGAACACAAAAAAAATTATCATTTTGATTTCAACTTCGACATAAAAAATTACAAAGTTACATTTTGACCAATTTTGTTACTTTTTCTGAAAACTTTCATTTGATAGTTTATGGACAGAACGTATCACAACGGTAAGGTTGTATCAAACTCTGAGTTAACGTCAGGGTTTTACGAACACTGAGTTAACTTATCAAAACCGACGGTTAAAGAAGGGTGAAGATCATTTTCACACATTTCAAATGCCAATATACAGAACTAAAATGTAGTATTCGTTCCGTGGTCAACTATCACTTTTGAAGATAAATCAGCTATTGCCAACCCCTCGGTGCGTAGTTTTGTGTGCGACTCATTCAAAAGTCAAAATTTTCTGTCAAATGCATAAAATTAAAATGTAACTTTTCAGACACAATTTGTTGAAATTCTTTTTTGAGCATGAACAACGACGTTTCAGATATTTGTAAAATGTCAATAAGAAATGGGATCACTCTTATTTCTAGTAGTAGTAGTACAATAATAGGGAAGTATTTATATTTTCCATTTCAGTGATGAAATGCAATTTTGATAAAATTGCGTTTATACATGTGAAAATCCCTCCATAAATACATTATTTTCAGAATGATTAAAAATAGAGGTGTCCCTGAAAAATTGGTATGTGAATGTTGTGGGAAAAGTTTTACATGGAAATCAAATCTCCAAAGACACATTCTCAGTGTTCATGAACAAACGAAAAATATAAATCAAAAAGAATATGCATGTGACATATGCTCAAGGAAATTTTCGAAAAAGTTCAATTTAAATCGGCACATTTCCTTTCATAGAAAAAATAAAACTACGACTAATACAACACAACCTATACATTGTTGTATGTGTAGTTACACTAGTCCTGTCAAAACTATCTTATTGGAACATTATAATACTTGTCATGGAATAGAATTGTCTGTGGAAAAACTGAAATTCAAAAATATTGAAGAATTCGAATCCTGGAAGGAAGGTATAGAAAAATCTGATGTTTCCAAGTATGTTTTGCAACAGTCTCGTAAACAAACTGATACTAACATCCTTCAGTACTATCACTGTCATCGTGATGGATTCTACAAAAAAAGTGGAAATAACATTAGACGATTAAAACTCACAGGAAGTATCAAGATAAATACCCACTGTCCCTCAAAAATAAATATTATAATTTCTAAGGTTACTGGGGAGGTATCTGTGAAATTCCTGAGGCAACATTTGGGTCACAAAATGGAATTGGAAAAGATACCCCTCTCTAAAAAAACACAAGATACTTTAGCTGAGAAACTGAAACAAAAAATCCCATTCGATGAAGTCTTGAATGATGTTAGAGATAATGTTGTTGTTGAAAACTTAGATCGGCTTCATTTATTAACTAGACAGGATTTATTCAACATTGAACGAAAATATAATTTGAGCAAAGATTGCGTTAGACACTCTAATAATTGCAGTAGTATTAGAGCATGGGTTGAAAAAGCCAGACAGAGGTCATATTATTCTGTTGTTAGATTTTATAAGGGACAAGGAGAAGAAAGTAATATATACAGTGATATGATGGAACCTCAAGATTTCCTTCTGGTAATAATGAATGAAGCCCAGCTGAATGTGTTCAAAAAATATGGAAACTACTGCGTCTGTGTTGACAGCACTCGCAGATTAGATCCACTTGATTTTGAATTGATAACAGTGATGGTTCTGTATGAAGGGGGTGAAGGGTTTCCTTGTTTATTCGCATTCACAAACAGGAGTGATGCTGCAATTTGCAGAATAATTTTTGAAATCTTGAAGGGTGATTTGGGGGACTCACAAGTAACCCCAACTATCTTCATGTCTGAGATGGCCGACAGGTATTATGACAGTTGGAAAGCAGTTATGGGTCCTGTGAATTCAAGGTTCTTCTGCACGTGGCATGTTAACGAAGATTGGAATATAAATATTCAAAACAAAATATCAGACCCTCAACGTCAAGAGTATGCCACAAATACACTGAAAACTTTATTGGGAGAGCAAGACCCAATCATTTTCGAAGACATGCTGGAAAAATGGATGAATGATCTCTGTGATCCTGAATTGAAGGAATTTGGAGAATGGTTCAAGGCATTCTATGCTCCTACTCGAAAGTGTTGGGCAAATTGTTTTCGTCTTTGGGCTGGGTTGGACATTAACATGCACTTGGAGAGGATGCATATGACTCTTGAGTATATTTATATGAAAGGCCACACTGCAAAGCGACCCGATAAAATAATACATGCTATTATGAGATTAATGCGGGAGAAGCTGTTTGAGCAGCAACTCATGATTTCAAATAAAGGTGATTATAAATCTTGCAGATGTCTTTTCCGGTCCTACTGCAGTTGTAATATTGATATCTTAATTTCAGCTTTTGTTTCTTTAATGCATGTCGATTTTACTTACTCGCATGATAATAGACAATGAAAAAACAACCCAACAATTTTGAGCATTTCGCTCAAACATTATTAATGGTTTATAGAAAGTTAATTAGTCATCCAGCATAATGCAAAGATGTCAAACGGATGAAACCAATCTCTCAATTTTATTATTTATGAGATAATACAACTTTATTTGTTAACTTCGAAGTCTGCTTTCATGGTAACCACAAACCTTGTTATTCAAATCATCTTGTAAGAAAGTTTTATACTCAACACAGTCCTGCTATGAACAATTTCAATCCATCCACAAAAAACAAATAGTAACAATTGATAAAACTTTCAATAAGTTTTAACCCTTAGGAACTCCTGACTTTTCAACTGATTCAGATGATGCATGAAAATATATTTCATATTTTTGTTTGAGATCAGAAAACTTGAAACAGGATTTGGCAAATTCATTATTTTTACGTTTAGAAAATTATGATTTGTAGTCATTTCTGTTGATATTGACTTATGTATAACATAAATCGCTTTTTAAATAACAATAGTTAATGCTCTTTACTGAGAACCAAATGTCTTTCATTTATTTTTCATTTTATTTATTTTGTCAGTTTCTATACAAGCTTGTGCTTTGTTCCTGAAACAAAAACCTACTGAGTGATATTTGTCACCCATTCAAATAATTCTATTTGTCTATTGGGATCTAATCCATTAACACAGTTATAGAGTACTTCCAGCACAATTATTCAAAATTCAATTCTTCTATTCAATTGTTGAATCGTCACATTGGAACAGTAATATTGTTTTTAGTTTCAACAAAAAACAACAAGAAACTTTTGCCAAATTCTTGCAATTATTTTTTTCATTACAGAATGCCAGATATCACTTTATAACAAACAATAAATGTGCTGCTATCAATGAAATTTCATTCTTTTATATTTTAGAAATCGATCTAAATAAAGTTAAATTTAAAAAAAAAAAACATCACTGTGAAGCCTTTTGAACAAGGTGTGATTAAGAAGGGATAACAATAAAAAAATGTGGGTTTGGCCTTTGCTGAAAATGTGAACAGTGGCAAATCTTTCAAAACATCATCGCTTTTCCCCTTGGATTTTTCTAGAAATATATCATGGGGGTTGGAAAGTTTTCAAATTATCACTTCGTATGTTTTAGTTCCTTCAAGAATATTTGGTGTACAAATTTATATTGAAAAAAGTTATTCTGTGTCTCAATTTCCGTATTGTTTCAGAGAGTCTGTTTCTGTTGTTTATCATAAATTGTTGTATTTTGATTGAGAAGTCGTGTCACAGAAATGTTTTTTTGCAGTAAAATTATATTAGTATAGTTTTTTCGTTACACTTTCAGGAAAGTTATGTAGCAAGCTGAAAAATTTACAAAAAAGACACAAAAACATAGAAGAACTCATCGGTAAAAAAATTCAGATTTTGCAAGGAGATGCTACTTTTTGGTCTGTATTTTCGTCAGATGGTGTGGAATTATATCGGATCGAACTTTCTAGAAAGAGCTGTTCTTGTGATTACAAGTGCCACGACTGCGAAACTTGCATACATAAATACATTTGTTCATGTATAGATTCCTCTATAAAATGGAACATGTGCAAACACATCCATCTCTTATGTCAACATTTGAGGGCGAATGAAGACATCAG
Source organism: Leptinotarsa lineolata (assembly GCA_015342045.1). Lineage (NCBI taxonomy): Eukaryota > Metazoa > Arthropoda > Insecta > Coleoptera > Chrysomelidae > Leptinotarsa > Leptinotarsa lineolata. The sequence goes on along the minus strand of WOGR01006129.1, from coordinate 1,225 downwards.
GACCGAAGAACACGTTGCTGAAGAGATCAGGACCGAAAAACACGCTGCTGAAGAGTTCAGGACCGAAGAACAGGCTACTGAATTCGAAAAATGGCCAGTTGCTGAACCCCAAAATTTAGTTATTTATGAAGAATTTGGAGGTAGTCAAGAGGAGGTTGAACACAGTTTTTTGACTTCCTCCTGTATTGAAATCCGTAAAGAAGCTATATTGAGAAATGTGAAATTACTTTTGGAAAGCATAACAACAAATGAAGAGTGCGATATACTTGAACAATTATTGGTACCTGTTCAAAATACATTGACATCTGATGAATTTATATCATGAATCTGATCAAAAGATAGAATGAATATTTTATGTAATAAAGCAAAAAAAATGAAATATACCTGTACAAATATAGTTATTTTACAATAGTTTCATTTTGTTCCCTTCGAAATTTTGTTCAAAGATATTCCTTGTGTTTCAAAATCTTTAGCAACCCTGATCTCTGTTCCTTTTTTCACTGAAAATAATCATCAGATTCATCGAAAACATCAGCTTTTACGATTTATTGGTGAAATAAGGAATACGCGGTATTTGATGTAATTCATCGATGTATACAGGTGGAATAGGAACAGTTTGATCGTAATTGTTCCATCCTTGTTATCAAGTAAACCAATATAAATGTTTAGTACGAAAGGTGAATAGAATAAAGTACCAAAAAAGATTAAGAATATTTAGAATGTGTATTGAGGTGAATATTCAGGTACTCGGCATTCAAATTGTTTATATATTTTTTTTCGTTAGAGAATTTTGTGGATAGAGAATATGTTTAGAACAAATATTCCACATGGCAATGAAACAATACTGAATAAATATAACTCAAATAGTGTTAAAACACTCTCACAGATTGAAAACATTAAAGAGTAACGCTAAAGTTCCAATTAAATTTTATGTAGTATAATACGTAGCATGAAATATTTAGTGGACATGTATGTTACTATACACAATATGTAAAAACCAAATGGAATAAATTCATTATTTCGGTTACTGTACATATTTGAAAAAAAAATTATAATTTGACATCCTTGACATGAAAGATCAGGTGGTCGCGCTGGCCATTCAATCGATCCTTGCCTCCCTATCCACCGATTGGGAAATGTATCGAGGTACCTACTGCCGGACATTAACTTGTTAATGTGGTGGTGCTCCATCCTGCTGAAACCATATCGTATTCACTGGAACTTG
>WOGR01006128.1:0-18091 GCA_015342045.1 Leptinotarsa lineolata | reverse complement strand
TAAAAAATATCCAGCTGCTCTAAAGAGAAATGCTCCAATTCCTGCTCTACCATGGTCGCGGACCAAGCAGAGAAGGGGATCCGAACTCCTGACGACTTTACAGGCTACATCCAATACCATTCTGTCATGTAGACTCTCCAAACTCAAAAAAGTCCACGGCCTCTCTGTTGTCGGGGGAAGTACAACCGTGGAACGGACGATTTGGAATGCAAACTCCTATGAAGATGCATCATTTTTCGGGTCTTTAGGGCGAGTTGACACAGCTCCTCTCGAGTCCAGTTCACTACTCCAAACGAGTAGAGTAATATTGGAACGGCAAGCATATTTGTTCTGCCCCGACAGTTCCGATGACCAGATCTGTCGGAGTTTGTGCTGATACTTGCCGCTGAGAGAGTTTTTCACTGCTGTTACCTCTTGTGAGTGGCGTTGTTCCATCCCGAGGTAAGTAAACGTCTCTCCGGCATCCAGATGGTGTAGGATGCTTCCATCTACGAACTGCACATCCTCTCCATAGTCCCCGCATCGTCCTCTTTTGAAATGGACCATTGCACATTTGTCTATTCCGAATTTCATACCGATAGCATGCATGTACTCTTCCACCACCCTCAAGAATTGATTGTTTTCGAATTTGGATGTAGTGTTCTGGTATGAAATTCGCTGCCAAAGCCACACAAAACTATTTCGACTGAGTATCTCATCAACAATAAAATGAACTCCTTTACAATGTGTACGACGGGTTGTCTATCCACCTGTTCTTAACTCATTACATGAACGTTTGAACTTGAAGAAAACAATGAGCAATCAACGTTACTCCCCAAAAAAACTGCCGACAGGATCGTCTGGTACTGCCCCATTATGCAGAATTCGTCACAAACTATAAATTCAACAAAAAATAACGCCATATATTATGTATATTCGAATAAGTACTTCTATATACTATATATTATAGGTGCGAATTATATGCCGCATTACAAAGTAATTAGCGAGATGCAAGAAGCCATAATGGAAAGGGTCAGAAGCCAAATTGAAATTTTCTAATTTCCATTTTGACGATGAGAGACGGTTTGTTTTCTCATTTTATTGTTTAGCAATATGCAGTTGATCCTGAAGAAAAAATAAATACTTCGCCGTCAGAAGTCATAATTAACTAACGAACACGCATCAAATATACTCGTGGCAGGCAATTACATCTTTTCCGATTGATTTTGACAGTTCTTGTTCAATATCTTTATTGTTTTTGAAGTTAATTCTTTTAACGCGTTAGGAAAAAATGATGAAAGTGAATTTTAACGATGCGCGCGAACATCGCCACGAAAAACCGACAACATGAAGTTACCTTCTTCTTCTTTAATCTATATGGCCATTGCTTCGCAGTCGAGCGCATTTGGCCAGACTCCTCCTATTCATAGAGAACCTAAGCTTCATGCGGGGGAGCAGCTGTCTTGCTAGAGGCAATGCTGCCACACTGAGTTTCCTCATTCCCTTTTTCTTTTGTGAAAACCCTTCATTATTTTACTAGGGGGCCGCCAGTCCTCTCAATATGACTTTCACAAGTAACACATCTATTATCGCACTGGCGACCTCGTCGAATCCACCGACATCCAGCCTGGTTACTGGCGTAGGGGGCCGCCAGTCCTCTCAAAATGTATTTCACTTCAATATTTATTCAAACTTGACTTCATTTTTTTAAAAAAATACCTCACTTTTGGACTCCTCTCCGACCACTACATCCACGTGCCATCTTTGAGGACGGTCGTTATCGGCACAACCGTCGTCTGTCGCTATCGGAAAGGGAGTCCCTAGTCAACACTAAATTTTTTCAAAAAATGTTACTGAGAGACTAGAAGTAAAGACATCTTCTTATGTTGGCGTGTGAACTGGCGACTGTATTCACGATATTTATTCAAGTGTTTTTAAACCTACAACTCGTTGTGTTTTTCTCAGTTCGATGTAGAAATCCGTCGAAAAATTTATAAGAAATAAAATCTGCAAACGATTACCTCCTCATTGGCACTGAATTTATTTCCAGTGAGTATTTCCTTGAGGTCTGCGAACAGGAAATGTCACTGGGGCCAGATCAAGAGAATACGGTGGATGCGGAAGCAATTTGAAGCCCAATTCATGCAATTTTGCCATCGTTTTCATCGATTTGTGAAACGTTTCATTGTCTTGATTCAACAGCTTTTTCTTTTTCTTCAAAGGGGCCGTTTTTCCGCGTGAAGAAGAAAAATTCCTGTTATTTTCTGACCATACCTCGTACATATTTTGGAAAAATTGAACGTTTCAGTGAAAAAACTAAGTGACTCCTTAGAATATTCGATTTTTCGACTTTTCAATAGCCGTATCTCCGTAAGCAAGCCTCTAAGCTCCTAGTAATGACGTCAGAATCGTGATCGGCGGACAAAAAATAAGTCTAATTGAAAAACTAACATTTTCCCATTTTCATCTCATATTTTACCTCAGTCGTGACCAGAACGGAAGGCTCGAATACAATCACGTTTCTAGAATTGCCGTATTGAAATGCCCATCCGGATTTTTCTTCCAGTAAGCGCACATTTTCGCTTCAACTTCCAAATAAAATGCATATAACTCGGGCGCATTAAATTCGAACTATTTGTTTAATATTACGCAAGGGCGTCGTTAAATTATCATCCTCACCGGAGCCGGTCAAGCACCGATCGCTCTTCATAGTTTCTAGATGGCAGACATATCTGCGAGCAGCGCCGGCTTTAGGGGGAGACGACACGGGCGGTCGCCCAGAGACAAGGCCCACGTCAAAGCAATTCTAAGAAACTCTTGAGTAGGACATTATTTTTCTGCTCTGTCTTGTTTCATTTTTTTCTTACAAAATTGGACAATTCAACTCACAAAGAGCAGATGAGCACTATATTTTGGTCCAAGTACAACATTGGTTACTAAAGAAGCAAATATGTTACTACTTCGTCAATGACAAAAGTCAAAATGAAATTAGTCATTTTTCGCTACGATTCTGAATTTTCTAGGTAGGGTGCCAATGACGGTTCTGAACCTCCCTCCACCCTTCGAACCCAGTTTACATTATTGGACATTAAACCACCAATCCGTCAGTGTTTGTGATTACCGTGAAATGTCGATTTGCCGCCGTTCGCAACAATTGGGCCTCTGTTACTCTACTGCGTGAAAAATTTTGCGAAAGGATTTGGGTGTAAAACCTTATAAGATAATGCTGGTGCAAGAATTGAAGCCACACGACCTCCGACAACGTTCAACATTTGATAAATGGACGATGTCGAGCGCTACCGTCTGCTGATTGACGACTTTTTGTTGCCCAAGATTGAAGAATAGGACATGCCTGACATGTGATTTCAACAAGACGGTGCCACATGCCACACGGCACGCGAAACAATGGCCCAATTAAGAGTCGCCTTCGGTGAACAGTTTATCTCACGTTTGGGGCCCGTCAATTGGCCGCCTAGATCGTGTGATTTAACGCCTTTGTATTATTTCTTGTGAGGTCATGTTAAGGCTCATGTCTACAGGTATAAACCAGCAACGACTGACGCTCTGGAAGCCAATATTGAAGCATTTATACGTGAAATACCGGTCGATCTGTTAGAGACAGTGTGCCAAAATTGGACCTTGCGCATGGGCCATCTAAAGCGGAGCCGCGGATAACATTTGCGTTGAAATCATTTTCAAACATTAAATTATATTAATCGTAATATCGATTCCATTAAAGATTTCATCAATTGTTTAAAATTTTTTGTGTTTCTTGAAAATAAAGTCCCATACCTCTTAAAAAATCACCCGTTACGAGGAAAAATTAAGGTATGTTTTCATCATGTAGGATTCAGACAATCTGTGGTGAAACAGAGCTTCTGAAAGACACACAGAACCTTTCTGTATACAATCTTGATTCATTCCCTATACATTATCTATTCATTCATTTCAATATCTTGATTCGTTTCAAATTTATCAATTATTGAATGAAGCGTTGCATTTTCCTTACGTATTTGCCATATACAACAATGCCATGATAACCATTATCTAACTTTATTCATTATTTGGCAGTTGTGTTACTGTCATAAAATCAGTTTGATAAATCGTTCATTTATTTTTCTAATAATGGTTTCGAATAAGGAAGACTGCAATGAAGTCTCAACTCTTTTAGAAGAGAAACGAAATTATAAACATGCTGCTAGGATATCAAATGTCAGTCATTCTCCTATAAGAAGATTAGAACAGCGATTCTGAATCATACTCTGAATGAAATGGTTTTCAAATGGTCCAAAAGGTCAAACAAAACATTTAATTCATGGTATTTTGGCTGTTGATCAATTCATTCCTGAATATCTGCAATGTTCCAACATCTCAAGCGATCATTAGTATGGTTTTCGAAAGCAAAGACTAACAGATGACTTTCTGTCATATGTCATCCATATTTGGAAAAATATAATCAAAAACTGAGGAGACTCTGGGGCGTTTTTGCTTGATTTTTCCAGGGTCCTCGACCTTTGACAATTGGGTTTCCTAATCGTCTATTTTGTAGCTTCCACAAAGTTCCATGGTTCTTTTGAAAATACCTATACTATCAACACTGATTTTTCACTAAGATAGATACCATTCTGGAAAAGTCTCGAAAAGTTTATTGTTATCTTCAAGATACCTACTGACTATTTAGTCATTAAAGAATGCTATCCTGAGTTCACAGCGAAGCAGACCGTCAGCTGAAAGATCCCAAATGGCGACCTTGTGATATAGAATCGAGAACAAGAGCTTCTCGATTTTCCGAGCCTAGGTGGACAGGAAGCAATTTATGGCCTTCTACAGAGTACAGCTTCTTGTAAATCTTCTTCGCATCAAATCTTTGGGAAACAGAAGTAAAATCTTCATCAGGAGAGGAAACTAATCACCCCTGATCAGATCCGCAAACATATAATTCTGATATTCAGGTATACATGACTTACAGATGACCTCATAAGAAAAGGTTTTACGGCTATTGAAGTGGAATTCTTGTGCCTCGTAGTTCCGAATCCAGAATCAACAAATCATCTGAAATATCTTCAGGCCATCATTGCTGTCGTAGATAATATTCTAAAAAATAATCCACAAATACGATTCTAAAACTGCACTTCATGGTCTGGATGGCTGAAGGTTACCTAAGAGGATCACGTGAGCGTTTTCTGTCTGATGGATACAGATAGTAGTACCCTGCAGCTATAGAGGGCGTCTTCCTAAGATGGATCACAGGTGACCTATTCGTCAAGCCATACTTTTGTATTGCCCACATAACTGATGAAGTTATTCGCATCCCGACCCCCGATCAGGTTCAGTGGCGGATCTAGAGGAGTTGCACAGGGGCACGTGCAACCCAGAGGATTGAAAGTACAGTAGATATAATTTGGTGATGGTATGAAGGTGAAACTGACGATGTGAAACTAAAAAATTCTTAATCAATCCAATGGTAATTTATAAAAAAGCTGTAAAAATTTTGAAAAACCATTCCAATGCAAAGTATCATAAAAAATACGGTGCTTTATCACAATGTTCGTTTAATTCATGAGGGTAAAGCAAAGCCAGCATAAATGAAGCAAAAAAAAGATAATTGAAGAAAACCGTAGAGTGCTTAATCCAAATAATAAAACGGTCATTTTATGTGGTGCCTAAAACATACCCTTGGGGGTACAGAGGCGATGGTATTATTAGGACAACTGGGTGCTGTTTCAGCGAAAGAAATTGAAGAGTACTGCTGAAATTTAGAGTTGACGCTGGTGATGATGTTCTATCCTCACATATAAGAAGAGATGCAGAAGAATCATGACCTCAAGCAAAAAAAACATGATTTGAAGAAACTGTTGTGATGGATAGAAAGGCACCAAGTCGTGTTGACGTTCATAGAACACCTTCCTACACTTTTTCTCGAAAATACTGCTTGGTCACCGAAAGGTAGAGGCAGTAATGCATTTGCTTTTCTTCACTCTATTCTGCCATCAGAGTTTTTAATTAGTATAGTAGTGTTGACTGAGGTACTTGAAATAACTTCACCCATAGCTTGCAAACCCCAAGCATGGGTAATACATGGTTGTGCTACAAGCTCTGCAGCTTATAGCAGCTACAATACAAAGCATACAGAAAAAACGAGACAACAGCTCTGACACCTTTAAGTAGCTTTATAACTAGGTGGCTGATTTAGTGAAAGAAATGGGCAGAATAATTCAAACCCCTAGGACAACAGCTCGACAAAAAAACCGATTTAATGTACAAACGGACTCTCCTAAGGTCTATTACCGCATGTCAGTGTACATCCCGTTTCTTGATTTCATTATGACTGATCTGACGGCAAGGTTTATAAAAAGGAGATGAAATTTGTATGCAAGCTGCAACACCTGTTAACACCCGATATAAATGATGCCTACATAAATATTTTTCTTCAAGTGGCAATGAAATACAAAAAAAATTCCATGCTTTTCGGCTTTAAAAGGTGAGTAACAGATTTGAAAACAAATTTGGAAATCGAATCCCGAAAAAAAAGTAGTCTGGGCACCCGACGCATGCTTACAAGTTTGCCGATTCTCTTCCAAACATCAGGATATTACTGCAGTTGTTGTGCACTCTTTCTGTGACTACCAATACAGCAGAGAAAACTTTTTCAGCTTTGCGTCATTCAGGACAATAACTGAAGAGGGACTGAATAGTTTGGGTTTACTGCACGTACACCAGGATATTTCCAATACAATGAAAGCTGAAGAAGTGAGAGAAAGTACAAGAGAAAATTATCTCTGAAGGTGTTATGAAAATTCACATATCAAAGATATTATGTTCATATTATAAAATAGTATTATGTTCGTCCCTAAATGAATTTGATTACTAAATAGTCATTATAATCTACTTTTCAGTTCATCATGCTTGTACAGGTTTTCACTCAATGGTAATGATGGTGAGGGTTATTTCAATTATACATATTTTCCTTATTGTTACTTGTAATACAATATTTAAAACTGAGCAATGGTTTTAATTTTTTCAAATGTTTGTTCCTGAATGCATACTGTTGAACATCAATTGAAAACCTCTTAGAACTCAGTGCTTTGTGGAGGGACTATGTACCCCATACATGTACCCTCTTTTAATTGTATATCAACGACTTGTTGAAAAAAACAAAGAATACAATATGTTGCTTTGCTGACAACAGCGCACTTGTCTCGCCATCCCATTTGGATACCAGAACATCGGTTGCGGGTGCACATCTTCACCGGCAGCAGGAGGTTGCACATCTTAATAAGGATCTGGAAGTGATTTCTGAATGGGTAACCAGATTCAATTCAATGCCACTAAAACTCAGGCATCGTTTTCTCCAAAAAAGATAAATGTCTCTGAAAAGGCTGCTTCTCAAAAGCTGAGAACACTATTCCGAACCAGAAAACTGTATACACCTCAGCAACTTTTGATGCTTCATAAAGTTCAGATCAGACCTTCTTTGGAGTATTGTCTTCATTTATGGAGCTCCGCCCCTGAGCATACCCTGAAGCTGCTGAATTCCATCCATAAAAGAGCTATCCGCCTGAATGGAGAGGCAAACATAACTTGCGACTTTGATAGTTTGGAACATCGAAGAAAGATTGGAAATTTGTCTCTCTTTCATAGATACTTTCACTTTCACTTCATATTCAAGGGACTCAGCACGTTTGATTCCACCAAGAGCGGTACTTATCAGTAATACGCGAGTGACTGTGGCTGCTCATCGTTTTGAGGTTCAACTCAGTACACCTCAAACTTCACTGTTTGAAAACTCTTCCATTTGGAGAACTGCGTTCATGTGGAATAAACTTCCTGAGAACGTTTTTTCAAATGGATTTTGTCTCCAGCGATTCAAATCCAATGTGAATCAACATATTTGCACAGGTACCATAAGGTTTATCCTGTAGTGCTTGTGTTTTTTCCTTAAAAAAATACTTCGAGCTGTAAACTGCCCTTCGACCATAATTATATTTTGGATCCGCCACTGATCAGGTTCCCATCAGACTGAGGAAAATATGTACCATGGTCTATCGAAATTGGAGAGGATTATTTTTTATAACGAAATTCAGGCCGTGGTAGCAAGTCCTGCTGCCTGCCCCGCTGGGCAGGCAGCAGGTTTTAGGCGGATGGCATAGTCCCACTATTGCCAGCTCCATTAGGAAGCTGAATTTATTTGGTCAAGTTTGAATGGAATTGAACTACAATAAACCCTCACGGGTTGCATTGGAGGCATCGATTATGAAATCTAATAAAAAGTGGACTTTTTCATTATATCTTCAAACTTTCGAGAAATGAAATTAGGACTCGATTTCAGCGGAAATGAATCAATAAAAATTACCTTAATTCCACAAAAATACACAAAAAGCCCTGAAGGTGCCTTGCCTTAATTTACAGTAGGATTTCACGAAAGGTGATTTCCTCATTAATTCGAAGGGATTCTTTGATTAGAAAATTTCCAAGAAGTCGTTAAATTTTTTTATAACTCTTTTACACGCATTTTCTTACAAGATTATTGCCATTTTTGATATTATCTGAGAGTGAATTTGGAAGTTTCAGAGTTTTATATTGAGTCATCATTTACATTACGTACGTCATGGAGTAAACAATTAAAGTGATGGATCGACCTCATTCATCTTTAAAAAATAATGTGAATTCAGATAATATGAAATGAATTGGAAGATGATGTTTTTCAAATCAACTCCTCAAAAATATTCAATTGAGGAGATTGAAGAGTAATATATTTTTTTAATTGAGCAATATTAAGAACTTAACGATCATTGATATAAATAGCACTATTTGAAGTGTATGAAAAGGTTGAAGCGTTTTTTGAGTGTAATGATCATCTAAAATCTGAACTCGCTAGACATTCCATTAGAGTGTACAGGAAATCACAGAATGCTGCTGCAGCTGAATCGTGATTTTTGTTACAAATTTCGTACAGAAGGGATAATATGTTGGAATTCATATTGTTTAAAATTTAATATACTATGACTTATTGAAAAATGATGCATATTGAGTTTTCTCATTTTTTTTATGAAGTTTCGTTGGGGACAATTTTTGTTTCACTTCATTTTGATGCGTGGTATCCAGATTATTTCAGAATATGCTCTGCTATTCCCGATCCTGTTATCTGTTGTCTTTTTATATATTCACGATGTTAATTCTTTCTCACATCTAGGGGTCTTATTAAAAAATAATTAATACAAAATTTAATTCAAATTTATAATTATATTTTGATTTTTGATCAACAAATTACATATAATATTACATCCAACATACATGACCACAATACCAGAAATCTTGATCTTTTATATGTAAACTGAACTAACCAGCTCAATTCCATGAAATCATTAGTAATTAAAGGTTTTATCGATTACAATAAATTACCGTATGAAATTAAATCTAGCTATTCGTTGTCATCATTCAAGAGGAAAATTGGAATATATATTAAAAATAATTGAGATTGTGTCTTATATTATATTTTTGATATTTTTGTTTGTTTGACCTTGTCCAGTATGTTGATGTGTCACTGTTTAATTTGCTTTTATCTTTACATTTATTATAACTATATATTGAGGAGTATCAGTAGATATAACATAATTGATCGTCATTAGGTTGAATCTTCAGTATTTTTTTACATAGTATATTTTTTTATATTTCATATCTTAATATTCGTTTCTGTTTCAGTTATTTGTTTGTATATTAGGGTTCCTATTTCTAAATAAAGTTCTTTTTCTTCTTCTCCTCCTCCTTCAAATTCATCAAATGAATTCGATTAACAAAAAATTATAGATCACAAATAATTCTTCATTTACATTTTATGTCACTGTATATTCAAAATCATATTAATCACATTTTCTCTGTTGCCGTAACATATGGACCACAAAGTGCATAGAAAACCAACACACACAGACAGATACCTGAACAAGAACTCGAACCACCAGCCACAACAAAAAAGAGGGGTAATTAAAACGTTGGTTGAGAGAGCACGTATTTCAATGATTTTTACTTATTTGCAATATAATGGATTTGCAGCTTGAAGCGCGCTCAATCTTGAGAAAACTTTGGTTCTTTTCTATGAACCTAAGGGTCTGCTTGAAGAACTTAATCACTTGAAAAATGCATTCAAACGTAATAGGTACAGCGAAGGAGAATTCGTCCCAGGAGAGAGATTACCAAAGCAACCCCAGCTTGTCAGTCAAGGGAAAAGCTTTCCTTCCCTATGTCAAAAATGTCACAGAGCGGATCGGGAAAATCTTAGTGGAAAACGACGTGAAACCTATATTTAATCCAACAAAAACCATCAGGTGGAGTTAGAGGTTAGCAAAGGACCATAGAAAATCTCGAGCAACGCCAGGGGTATAACGGATTTCGTGTAGCTTCGGGCTGGTCTACATTGAAACCACAAAACGAAGTATAGCGACCCGTCTCTCCGAACACAAAAGAAACTGCTGCTTTGGACAAACCGAAAAATTGGCTGTAGCTGAACATGCGCTCAATGAAGAAGGTACCCACATTATCTCATTCGAAACACAGTGATACTAGACAGTACCCAAAACTACTACCCAAGAATATATAGAGAGGCAATAGAGATCAGAAAACATTGGGATAATTTCAATAGAGAAGAGGAGACAATTAATATCAATAAAAGTCCTGAGATGTACATAAACATGAACAGGTAATACAATGATGAACAATATAAATAGAGTGACCAGTACTAAAATAATAATTGGCCGGTTAGTGTTTGGGGGCCCCATGCTCAAATTCAGTTAGGAAAGCCAAGACAAAAGAACAGATCGGAAAGTAGAAGCACCTAAAGGCTGACTTTCGACCAAAAGAGGTCAGACGTCAATCTCCTTGAAGTGCACAGCAGCGGGATTGAGGACCGCTCCAGGAGGAGCGGGGGTGGATGGAATGGTGTATTAGATTTTCCTTACGAAATTTACTTTGTGAGGCGAAGATTTTACTTCAGGGCACTCAACCCGGAAGGGGGTATGGGGGGAAAATAATAGTTGATGGAGTGGAGACGATAGAAACTAGAACCCGATCTTCAACTCGGGTATTGCGACCGTTACCACACCACCTTTGAAAATTTTTAGCACAGTCAGGCATAAAAACCTGCCGATCACGACCAGAAACCCCGGAAAATAGCTCCCAAAATTAGTCGAAGATTTATTGAGATACAGATGAATTAGCTTGTTTGCTTGTGATAGGACAAGTTGTTACACCCTTTATTGATTTATTTCATTTGGTTGAGTGGAAAGGTGTACTTGTCTTACCCTTCCGGGTGAAAACCGGTGCAAACTCTGCCCTTGAGTAGGTTATTTCCTCTGGCTCTGTTGTTATTTTGGTTTGATATCACCAATAAAATCGTTTATTATTATTATTGAAATCTACACAGGAAAGTATTCCATAGCTTGAAAAAACGTTCCGATTCAACCGGTGATGAGTCACTACGTATATTTCATTATTGTTTCAAGAAACAGAAATTCATAATCCAAAATCAACGTGTCACAACAGTCACAACCATCAGTTCCAAAATTGGAAAACTTTTTCCATTTCCATAATGGCTTCTACATAACCACAAACAAAAGATAATTGGATCAGGCACACATTACTCTTATCTTTGCGGATGTCACGTGAATATTTCCTAGACGAAAGGTGGAATGAGATGCCCGCAAAGGCAAAGCTATTAAAGCATGGAACTTCTTCGGTACTTTGTCGTTTTCGTTGATCGGCGCCAAATTTGGCATGTGAACTACCCATAAATGGAAATAACGGGGAGAGTGAGCGGGTGATAAAACTACGGGATATGCCAGGAAATGCCAAGAAGTAAGATATACAAAATTGGTATTAAAGGATCGCAGATGTTTTACTACATTTTGATAGTTCGCGAATGAACGTTGATGACGACTATGAGTGTTACGATCAGAAATGCCAGAAAACAAGGGACATTCGGTTATTCATTTAATGTCCTTGAAACTTCTTAGCACACTTTAAAGACACATTAACGATGTCTGGAACGATTTATTCGACTTTTAACCTTCGAAATGTTCATAATGAGTCATTCCAAAAACACTAGCTTCTAGTAATGACGTCATCAATTTTTTCAATGATGCATCTTCAACTTTTCCAGTTTCGAGAGGTTTCCTGATGAGTTACAAGGTATTCACTAGATATCAAGAAATTAACGTGATACAGAAAACATGGATTGTTATTAAAACTACCTCGATGGGTATTGACCGATATGATTTTTTTTGTGGAGGGGATCAGAGGGGAATTTAGTAAAAATGTCCAAAGAAAGGTCAGTCAATTACTTTGACATGACATGACATACGCCTTATAATTAACCACCACGTGTATTAGTGATCTTGCCCCCCCTCTATACCCTTAATTTTTGTTTTGTATTCGCGTGAGTAGATTTCGTTTATGTAGGTACGCTAGACATGGATCAACTCCATATCAGCTGGACCAAAATCTTTTCCACAGAACCAGATTGGGAAGTGAGTTAATAAAAAACATAAAATACTGGAAAAGTATCAGGGAACAAACATATACACAGTGAGAAGAGTTCTGAAGAACTGCTCCAACGACACAATCTATTAGACACCTGGAGAAAATAGGACTGTGCAGAGTGGACCAAATTGAAGACTTTCAAAGAGAAACTTCTATTTTCAAACTGGATAGATGAAAACTGATGTCCGAAGGTCATATTTTATGACAAACTCAATGATGAAAACCGCATATCGATATCTACCGTCATTTCTGACAAAATTGTGAGTTCCAAAGTCTACATAAAAAACGTACAGGCTCTGAATTTCTTCAGCGAAACATCAAGTGTTCTACATTGTTGGAATAATAACATATGCAAATCAATTATCCCAGTGCCGAAATTTCCATATCCGATGACTTCAATGTCCACAACATTGAATGGCTCAAATTTTCAAATATCAATGACGAACAAGGATCCCTGATCGTGATGGAGAATATGCTAGTCTTCTGGATCTATATCTAACAACCAATCCAGAAATTCACACAGTCACCGTAACATCTCCATTGGGATCCTCTGAACACAAACTGATTTCAGTGTTGAGTGAATTACCAATAAATGTTAGGGAACAACCCAAGCCGCGCAAAGTTTGGCATTACATATCTGCTGAGTGGGAGGAAAATGATCGCAACAGCTGCGAACTGAGAATAAATGAAAGCAAAGAACTTCACAATCAGAGAATTAGGGATAAACTGCTTGCCAATCCCAACAGGTCTAGATCCTTCTGGTCGGTAGCTGAAGCTGTTAATTAAAACCTCATAAAATCAACAATTCCACCACTAACACAAGCGGACGGTTCAATTGCAACAACAGCTATTGAAGAAGCAAATCTACTAGCTCAATAATTTGCGTCCCATTCCACAATAGATTTTCTGGATAAAGCACCACTCGCTATTCCCATACTAAAATCCACAATGCCAGAAATGAAATAACTTTTCGACAACGTCTGGTCAGGCGAATTCCGAAACAGCTCAATATCATCAAAGCGTCTGATCCTGACGAAGTGCCTGTCATCGTACTCAGAAAGTGCGCAAATGAACTCGAACCAGTATTTTGTAGACTTTTCAACCTGTCTTACAAGAAAAGTGTTTTTCCCTCTTGTTGGAAGATTGCTCGCGTTCTGCCGATTCTCAAAAAGGGCAAGAAAAATCTTCCAAATAACTATAGACCAGTCGCTCTCAGTGATATCAAAAATCATAGTGAAAGCCGTAAACTACCATATCCTAAAATATTTGGAAAGCTTTAACATCTTAAGCGACCATCAATATGGCTTTCGGAGAAAATGAGATTAACAGGAGACCTTCTATCGCATGTCACCCATATTTGGGATAATGCAATCGAGAATCATGGAGAGTCAAAAGCTGTTGCGCTTGATATTTCTAAGGCCTTTGACCGTGTGTGGCCTGAGGGTTTGCTGGTCAAACTTCGATGCTATGGCTTGTCGGATCATTTTTGTTTATGTCTCTCAAGTTTCCTGAAAGAAGGTTCCCTGCAAGTAGCCGTCGATGGATATCTCTCAAATACTTTTACAATCAACGCTGGCGTTCCACAGGGATCCATATTGTCTCCAGCTCTCTTTTTATTGTACGTCAATGACTCATTGGAAAAAAACTAAGAATCCAATATTTTGCTCAGCTGACGACAGCACACTTTTCTTGTCATTCCATTTGGATACCAGGAAATCGGTTACGGATGCATATTTTCACCAGTAACAGGAGGTTGCATATCTAAATGAGGATCCAGAGGTAATTTCGAATTGGGGTGAAAGTAACCAGGTTCAATTTAATGCCAGGAAAACTCAGGCATCGGTTTTCTTCAAATAGATGAATTCTCTGAACCGAACCGCAGATGCAAATGAAAATATAACTAGATGAAATAAGATTATGGAAGTAAGTCCCTAATAATATTCCATTTCTCCATAGCTTTTTTATCTATTTTTTAGCCCAGTCCAACAACTTGCTGAATCAAATTTGTCCAGAATAGTTGAAATGGTTCAAAATGAAGTTCAGCGAAATTTACAAGACTTTGACAGATTAGACTTTTCAGGTTATGATTTTCTCTTCTACTCCCTACCTTCAATTTTTCTCACTCATGACCAGTAAAATCAGCTGAGAATCATATTCTTCCAGTTGGCTGTTCAGGAGGCTTATGAGTTTCCCGGAGAAGTGAGGTAAAATAGTCCACAAAAATAGTTGTGTTATTGTCCTTACTACTCAATATTGTATCATATAAATTCTTGAGGATTTGTCATGTCGAGTCGTCAGGTTAGGAATGCTCATCAACTCTGACGAAGTTTATAAAAATACTGTCAGGGATCAATTTTGTTTTCACGACCTAATTTTTGAATGGGATTTACAATATCTCTCATTCCTACACATTCCTTTTCATATTTGTTCCAACGCAACGTTTGAATAAATCCCTGCGATTCCAATAATTTCGTTTAAAAATATATAAATACTTGAGAACTGTCACTGCTGATGCTATTGATGCGAACTCCGGCGATGATAGTGTTTCCAAGAATTCCTTCGGATCTACGAAATGAAATCAGTTCTTTTATATTCATGCTGATGCGTTCATGGACAAATATTTATCGACGACGAGATGCTTTCACCCATGTTTTGACTCTGCTGAAATTTCAATACAATACAATTTATCCGTATACAATTCGCAGGGTCTGCCAAAGTTTCATTTAGCAAAGTAAATTTGAATCCTCACGTATTTCGAATGAATGATAGATTTGAATTTTGTGAGGTAGTTGTTGTTGATGGCTGGGCCATTAGGAACATAATAAAATATTTTCCGGAATGGATAAACAGAAAGAAGAGACTGAAGTTTTTCGGACATATAAAAGAAGTACGTGATATAAAAATAAAAGAAGCAATGAAGATATAAATGAAAGTGAGTATACAGGGATGTCCTGAACTACAGGAGATACGTCGAAGCTTAAATTGGGGCAAAATTGCGTTTTTTTGTGCTTAACAAAATTCTGTTTTGAAACTTTAAAAACTCCGAGTATTTCCGGAAATATCCGAAAAAAATGGAAAATCAAAATTTTCATTTTAATTTTTTTCTAGCGTTATTTGACAACATAGCTCAAAACCAAAACCATGTTTTCATTGATACTCACTTTAGGTATTACACGTTTTCATGTTCAGATTCACCATCCGACGTTTTGTCTTCTGGAAGTCATCATTAATTTTTTTTTCTATCATGGGCGCCATATTGTTTTTTATATAAAAAAAGTGCTTCTCATTTCAATGTCATTGATGTATAATTTGTTATGATTTGCTTTTCTGAATCTACAGGTATTGAAAAACAACTTCATCTGAGATGGTCTTGACTACATCGACTTTTAATTTTTTTCAATAAACAGTAGTTGTCAGTGTTTCTCAGTGTCATTCTCAAATGATACAAAACGAGACATATTGAAAGTTTATCATAAATTCGACAGAAATAGTACGAACACAGCACAAATTTAGGTATTTGGAATTATATCCGGAAAGACAACAACCGGGTAGAACATTATTCGGAATTTTGGGTAAACACTGAGTACGGTGCGTTTCAAAAACCAAGAATGAAGTATGGAAGTAGACCGGAACAAAATACTAGAAATAACTCATCAGTCGAGCTGAAATAATTGTTTTTTTCCATATTCAAAGACGTATAATTATTTTTGGTACTTTTTTAGATAAATGCAGATCCTTCCAAATCAACGCATCAAGTCTCATCAGAAATCGATATGCCACAGACGACCGTTTGAAAGGAATTCAAAAATAGTGGTTGTTTTTTATAGAGATAATGAGCACATTTAGAGTAAAAATAATCAACGACACTTCAGAGAAGTCAGACCACGAGTTCGGTTTCGCTTGAATGTATGTCAATGCACTCAAAACTGTATTTTCTCTCATTTACATTCTTTGATTTCGTGAAGAAAATTTCATTGGAAAACCAAATAGCTCCAATATTTTCATTTGTTCTTCACAAATTTCAATCAAACCTGAAAAAAATTTTTGACAGTATGAATATCAGAATGAAGTTTCTGAAAATTCATCAATAGTTTGAATAGCATGATAAATACCATTATAGAAATCCCAGTCAACTTATGAAATATTTCATTCTTCCAGAAGTTCAACTATTTATAGTCATAATCCTTGTCAATCCAATATGGAATAAATTACTGATGATAATCATATAGATAAGTTTTTGAAACCTCTTTCTCTCAAGTAGTACTCCTTTTACGATATTCAAATTGATACAAAATATTCTACACTTTCGTGGGGTTATCATTATTCAACGTACATAAGTACCAAATTATAGTAATAAAAACGAATTACCCCGCTGTAAAAGGGCATGAATTAACACCAAAAAACCTATTAACATAATTCAATGAATCAGTGTAATCTCCTATAATGATAATATGTTGAATACCATTCTTAAAAACATCAGACGGTACAATTCTGGGACAAAAAAGGAAATGATTATCTTAGCATATCTTGCTTTTTTGGTTCGATAATCTCCATTTTGACAGTGCGATGTACCGGGTGATTTTTTAAGAGGTATAGGATTTGATTTTCGAAAACACACAAAAAATTTGAAAAAATTGATGAAATCTTCATTGGAATCGATAGAAAGATCAATATAATTTATTGTTTGAAGATGATTTCATGCGAATGTTGTCCGCGGCTCCGCTTTAAATGGCCCATGCGCAAGATCCAATTTTGGTACACTCTCTCTAACATATCGATCAGTATTTCACGTATAAATGCATCAATATTGGCTTCCAGAGCGTCAGTCGTTGCTCGTTTATCCCTGTAGACATGAGCCTTGACATGGCCCCACAAGAAATAATCTGAAGGCGTTAAATCACAAGATCTAGGCGGCCACTTGACGGGCCCCAAACGTGAGATAAACTGTTCACCGAAGGTGGCTCTTAGTTGGGCTATTGTTTCGCGTGCCGTGTCGCATGTGGCACCGTTTTGTTGAAACCACATGTGAAGCATGTCCAATTGTTTCATTTTGGGCAACAAAAAGTCGTCAATCATCAGACGGTAGCGCTCGCCATTCACATTTTCGTTCTGACCATTGTCGTCTCTGAAGAAATACGGCCCGATGATGCCACCGACTCATAATCCACACCAAACAGTGACTTTTTCGGGATGCATCGATAGCTCTTGCAATGCTTCTAGCTGCTCTTCACTCCAGATGCGGCAATTTTGTTTGTTAACGTATCAATTCAACCAGAAATGAGCCTCTCCGCTGAACACAATTTTACGATAAAAATGTGGATCTTCCTCCAACTTTGCCAGCGCCCATTCACCAAATGTTAGACGTTATGAGAGGTCGTGTGGCATCAATTCTTGCACCAGCTGTATCTTATAAGGTTTTACACCCAAATCCTTTCGCAAAATTTTCCACGTAGTAGAGTTACAGAGGCTCAATTGCTGCGAACAGCGGCGAATCGACATTTCACGGTCATCACGAACACTGGCGCATACAGCCGCAATATTTTCTTCGGTCCTCACTCTACGTATGCGTGTTGGTGGTTTA